>JACEGR010001958.1:52300-145570 GCA_014170235.1 Listronotus bonariensis | reverse complement strand
ATTTAATCAAATATTTTTATTTAGCTTATAAGCTGCAAATTTAAATTTAAGCTAATTATGTATTCTTAGTTCGCTATAATAAATACATGTTATTCTGCATCTGTCATTTAACGCATTTATAGCTAACTAAAAATACATTATAACTCAAATTTTAATCTGCGACTTATTAATAATTAATAAACATATAAATTTTATAGGAAAAATTAATAATATATATTTTGGGGTCTCCAAATGTCATTTTTTGACACATTAATTTAAATATGTCAAAAACGCCTAGACTTAGGTATAGGACATAATACACAAAATATACTTAGAATCTTGTGCAGAATTTAAAAATGTAAAGATATATAGGGTGTTCCGTTTAAAATAAGCAAGTTAATATGCACTTTCAGTACAACTGAAAGTCCCAGAAAGAATAATATATGCCATATTAGGATCAATATTACTTAAACTTAGCGCCAAAATTTAAAACATGAATCTTTAGTAGCTTCCGAGATCTTTTAATAGGACACCAACCGTGAATAACCCTGTAAAAATAATTTTACATACAAAACAGCAAAATATTTTCACATTTTAGCGATATTGCCATGCATTAAAATGGCTTTTATTTTTTTAACGAAAACCGTTTCTCGAAAGAAAAAATATCAATAGACAAAATTACTCCCGAAGTAAATAAGTTTAAAAATATTATGGATTTGAAAAAGAAGCAGTGGCGAACTATTTTTTTATTTGAAAAAATTTAATAAAAATTTTGTTTAAACGTAACTGGTATTTTTTTATTATTTTAACAGCAAAAAATGTAATGGTCCAAAGAAATGTACCAAATTTTGTTAGTTAATAATTTAGTTTAAGATCAAATATGTTTAAATATTTATAGTGCGGCAAAAAAATTAAACATTGACAATAATATGTTTCAATTTAAAAAGATATGATACACAGTAGTTCAACCAAGGCAACCAAAATAATAAAATAAAAAAAAATTCAAGGAAACCACGCACTATGTTATAAAACAGTAAATTATACGAACGTTTATTTGGTTTAATGTTTTGTCTTAAAACATTTAGCTTAATTTTAATTTTAAAATTAAAGTTTAATCTATAGTTTTTTTTGACAAAGGCATTTTTAATAAGATGCCCTTAGACCTAATGAAATAAAAGCAGTAACTATGTCTGAAGTACTATAAAACCTAATTTACCAGATAAAAAAATCTAATTAATTTAACCACGGGCAATTGTTTTCAACGTTACATCAAATCTCGGGTCCCATGTTTTTTCACCTCCATCGTTTTAAAAGCTGTCGCCTTGGAAATAAATTGATCTCTCCTTTTCTCGTTTTTTTAACAGTGGCGTTCCGAAATTTAAATGTTATTAAAATTCTTTATAACATTTAAACAGGGTCCTAAAGAATATTGTTAAGAAGATTTAAAGACAGATATTCCATCCGAAAAGATGTAAAATCCTGATACAGGATATTACTAATATCTTTTATTCGCTTTTTGTTGTTATATTTGATATATCTTATTCAGTTTTTATATAATTTGCCAGTGATATTTGTACATTAAAAAGGTTTGTTAAAATCAAATTTGGTTAAATGTACCTAATCCAGTGGTGTCTCGAGCGGTGTCCCAACGAATATACGTATTTTTGACAAAAAATATAAACCACTGACTTTTGTTAATGTTTTATATTTTAGTTTGAATACGCACTTCAAAATACATCGTTTGAAGTTTTAAAAAAGTTTCGTATTTACTTGGGTTTTCAAGAAATAAAAAAAAATACCCAATTTTATATCCCTTGCCCATACAAAAGCATGAGGATAGTTTTAAAAACCACCTAAATTGGAAACATTAGTAAGTTTAAAAGTTAGTCGTATTTAGTTAAGTGTGTGTTGTTTTTTGATAATTAAATATAATACTAAAAATAATTTTTAAAAGAAATGTTTTCCTTGTTTCTTGTATAGTCCAGGGGTATGCATTTAAGTGAATTTTATTTTTTTCTCAAAAAGTAAACAAAAAAACGTAAGAATATATTTTTTAATTACCGCCTAAGACGCCACTGCCCTAAATAAATTTATACAAGTTAGAGCTTAATTAGCCTTCTTATAGATAAACAGAACCACACTAAATAAAATTTTCGTGTTCCAAACGTATTTGACCGAAAATTTGATATGTACCGGCTGCTGCTAAGGCTTAAAACAGACGGAGCGGTTTCCGTCGAGTCGGTAACAAAGCGGTTTAAAACACACGAGTCGGCGAGCCGCGAACACCATAAAGGTCTAGCCACAGATAACCGCACTAAGGCCGCACCGAACCTGGATTCACAATGATAGAGAAAAATGGGGCAGATTAATTTGGAAAAATTCAAAAGCCCTCGCAATATAAAAACCATTTTAAATAAAACATATTTTCTTACTAATCTTTGTTCTTTTATCGAAACTTTAAGTGTATAGGTAAAACTGTGTTACGTCATTTTTAAAGGTATATTTTACGATCAGATGTAATTTTAAGCGTAGTATAACAGACTCATATTACTGCAATTTTATTAAATACAAAACATTTTGCGACGCATCCCACCACATTTCAACAGCAAGACCTTAAAAGACATTTGCGTTCGGCTGCCGATTTATTGAAATTTTTAACAAACTATTTTATTTTGATAGCTTTTGTGACATTGGAATGACATAAATTTTATTGCATATTATACAGGGTGTCCGAAAAGGTAAGGTCAAAAATGATAGAGGTAATAGAGTGAATCAAAATAATGTTAGTATTAGTAATTTTAGTAATATAATATAAATAAGTAATATAAAAAAGTTTTATAGCGCTTCGTTAGGAAAATATTGACCTTCAAAGATATTATAAAAATACCTATTCCAATTATAACTTTTAAACTTCCAGAGCACGAATGATATAAGGGCTTCTTGCTTCTTTGGATAGGTAAACGGCTATTCAGTAAGTCGGAATTATACAGGGTGCGACATTTTTCTAACTATTCTAAACATATTTTTTTTATTAAAAAAATAATATTGGGTAAAATAAAGGTACTTTATCCCCTTGAGCAAAATTCATATTTTTCAACATACCCGTATATCACTACAAATAATTAATATCTGATGATTGCATATTGGATTTTAGACCATGCAGAACTTTTTATAACGAATAACTTCTTTTTGTAAAATTAATAATAAAAAGATTCCATATAATGCGAACTTCAGTAGACACGCTGTATATTCTTAGTTTTCTTTTTATTATGTAACCACCACATAAAAATTTGTCATGACAAGACACCAGTTTTAAAATAAAAAAGGTAAGGTTAGATTTTAAACATCTATAAAAGATTTTATCAATAAATAAATAAAAAATAGATTAACATAATTTTACAATTTATTGTAAAATATAATATAGGCATTAATACTTGACATTAAAATCTGTTGAAAAATTATCAACACACATGTTTTGATAATTATTTTGTAATTTAGCACCCGTGTCCTAATGACTAAAAGCCAAATTAACCAAATTACTGTAAACTGTAACCTACCCTACCGACCCTCATTTTGCTTTTGCAGCCAAAAATTTTAGTCCTCACTTAAATATTTTAACACGTCCAAAATTACGAGCCGCTACTGTGCTGAGTGCTTTGAAGTATAAGGCGTTTCGCCTAGCCGAGGGCTCGAACAGCATGCCAAATATTATTTTAACGAATTAGGGTGGCCCACTTAAACATTCGAGACCCGAGCCCGCCTGGGACAACGAAGTTTCGGTTTTGTAAACATGCCCGGTTAGAAGAAACGTCGTATTAAATTTGCTTTTTTAATTTAAAGTTGAGAGGAAAACAGCTTAATGCAGGAAATTTCCGAAATAAAGAAGCTATAAGCTTAAAGCAGTTTTTATCTGTTTCACTTAAAATAGTCGGGTGTAAAAAAATTGTTTTAATATTTTATTTTTGCATATCGCCATATTTTTATATCTTTGATACACAGCTACAAGTTTCTAATTACGCTTCAACACTTTAGATTTTTAACTTTTTTGTAATATTTATTTATATTAAATATTAGTTTATTACTTTCCTAATTGTAATGTGCCATGAGCAAAGAACTCTAAACAGTTTTAACGATAAAACTAGAAAAATCCATATTAGGTACGTCTTATGTATACATAATTTAAACCCACAACATCAGATTCAAAAAGCAGGGTAACTATAAACAGACCTAACTAATAACTTGTTAATTAGGGGGTCGAATCGAATAATTCGTAGATTCGAATTATTCAAAAGTTTCCGAATATTTCAATTTTTTTCGAAATATTACGAATTATTTTAGTAATCGCGAATTTTTTAGAATATTGAATTAAGGATTTGTTGTTTGATATTTAAATATAAATTTGACAAATAATATACATTTAATTTAAACCATTAAATTTAAATACATAAATAAAACAATTATTATAAAATTACCTACAAATTTTTGTTTAAAAATGATAAATATTATACTGAATTTGGTGATAAAATTATTTATAATTTTTTTCACGGATAAAATAATTTAAAAATATATGATAATATAAGACTTTGAAAAATTATTTTCTAAAGTTTTAAAACATTATACACTAAAAACATAATTTGGCTCAAGAACACCATTTTGAAAGAAATAATTTTTTGGAGCCAAGAGAATGCAAATAAATTCCTCATTCTTAAACTAGAAAACTATTCTTGTTCTCAAATATCTTTAGATCAAGAATCTTATTCTTTTAATTCAAGAAAACTATTTTCTCCCAGATGGTGTTCTTAAGTCAAGATTTTGGCTCTTGAATCAAATTAATTTTTTTATCAGTGTGTGTATAACCTTTTTCTCATTTTTTTTTTCAAAAGTAAATTAAAATTTATGAAAGGTAAAATAAATTGGAAAGATCTCTTGCTAGTATAATGGTATTTAAATTTTTTTGTTATTGACTGAGATAAATATTATATTAAAATTAAGCAATTGTCTTCTTTGGATAATTAATTTTTAATCAAAAAGGATATTTATGCGTCAGTAGAACATTTTGATGCCCGATGTTATGCAATCTTAATTGGATTAAAAGAGAATCCATTTATATTTTGATATTTAGTAAATATTCGCATTATTCGTGAATTATTCAAAAACTTTCAGAGTATTCGAAATTTTCTAAATATTTACAATTTTTTGAATTATTTGAAATTTTTCGAATTATTCTAAATTTTTCGAATTATTCGTCGAATTTCAAATAATTTGGAAATTCGAATTATTCGATTCGAATTTCGAATCGAATATTAATATTTGATTCATAATGTCAATCATTAGGCCATGTTACTATATCCGAAGGACAATCAAATTGTCCTACGGACAACAATTCAGTTATCCAAATGATTAATTTTTAAAGGGACTGGTTGTCCCACAGACATTTTTTAAACTTTTTAAACGCGTGACTACTTTACTAGAACCAGGACCTAAGTATATCAGTGCAAAATAAAGAATAGTTATCGAAAATTGTAAGACTTTTTAACTACTAGCTAGATACCACCAAATATGGGTGGAGCCATTTGTTAGGCTTTCCTAAGTACAAGGTTAATTTTTGAAGGTTTACATATTTTATGGATTATGATATTCTTTAACAACTGCTGGAAAACCTTTCAAATTTCCAAATCGTCTTTTTATTTTCAGCGTTTTGTAAGTCAACTAAAGACTTTCCGATAGAGTTCAAAATAAAAAAACAATAGAAAATAGAACAGATTTTTTTTCTTGCGAGTTTCCAAGTCTGGACTCAGTTTCTATTTAAGATTTAAGGAATTCGTCATCACTCATAAAAAGTAATTTTAATTAAAATTCAAATAAGCATTTTTACTGTTATCATGATGAGACAAGTTTATAAAAAAGAATAAATGATGACTTATCGTACATAAGCATTGTAACTGTACCCCTGACAAAGAATATGTTTGTTTTGCATTTTTGTAGACTTAAATTTTTCATAGGAGTTGACATATTGACAATGATACCTTCCCAAAATGATAAACTATGTGATACGCATAGCATAGCAAGATTTTGCTTAAAACAGTGGTTAACTAAAAGGCACCACTTAGACTAAGGAAATACCCACAATAACCACAAGCGTCTAGGTATAGCCTTGTGGGTTATTTATTTAGAAGCATTTGCCATGACATAACCACAAATTTGGTAAAGATTTTTTTAAATGATTTTCGACCGGTTATGTTTTTAACAACTTATCATAGATAAATTATATTTTATATGGATTTTAAACAATGTATTGTATTTTTGTTTTGATTAGCGGATACTCTAAAAGAATACATTGTAAAAAGAATGCAACACATTGTGGTGAATGTGCAATGGAGGTTTCATTAAGGAAAAAAGATTTGACTAACCAGAACTAACCATGACGCCCCACCTATTATAATTTGTCTTCGATTTTCGGTGTTTTGTTACTTAATATTACTCGAATATTTTCTATCCAAGACAAAGTATAGGTGGGAGATCATGGTTAGTCCTGATTTGTTTTTTTTCTTAATTCCTAAATTATACCTCTTTTATACACCAACACACCTTATTTATTATTTTGTAGCAAACCAGTCAAAATCATAAAAAAAACTGCACAAAATATCTGATAATGTCATATCAAATACTATACCTAGACGCTTGTACAATAACCAACCCATATGTTTGTTACAAGTATCTAAGTTTATGTTTTAATGCAAGAAATATTTATAAAAAAATAAATCCAAAATTTTTTTAAAATATATTTTTCCTACTTTGTTTAAACGTAATGTAAATAAATTTACGTTTTCTTGGTAGTTAACCAAATACATAATATTTTCATCAGTATAAAAGTTTTAGAAAGCGGAAAATAAGTCCGACAGAGGTTTAGAGAATTTGTTAAATCGACCAAAACATTTCTGGCTCGGGCTGTTTTTATTGACAAAGCAGCCTAATATATTTTATATTTAGGTTTTAAAGCTCAAGAAAATTTGGGTTTTAGGGCGCTTTTACTAACAATATAAATTTAATTGCCAGTTTTTGACACTGGGTGTATATTGTGCGGTAAGAGAAAACACGTCACCTAAATATACAGTATGTCAATTTGAAAAGGTACCATGTTTAAGATATCAGTGCCTATGAAACATCTAAAACAATGCAAAAAACGTTATCTTTGTTTTTTGAAGATGCACCTAATATGCACAGTAATAAGTAAAAATTAATTAATAATAAAATAAACACATCTGGTGTAAAAGGCCAGCTATTTTTTTGAAATTGTATTGTGACGTATAATTTTAAAATACAGAGGGCTACTTGACGTCACTTGAACAAATCTACCATCTATCTACCATTGGATCATAAGACCGGTGGACCATAAAATCAAAAATCGCATTTTTTAAAAACTAACTTAACTTATTTGATAACTTATTTTAGTACGGGCATACCCCCACTAGGGGTAGCCCCCACGGAGGCTTAACTAAAACTTTACTTTTTTCTGCAGTTCACTTTTACTACCTACTTCTTATTTAATATTTTTTTCTTAACTTCTCCCTGTTTATATACAAAGTTAAACTTGGTTTTTGGGACTTAGGACGTTTACGACCTTGCCCGTTCGACCTAGAAATTTACCTTGCCGGTTCGAGGACTAAGCTTTGACATTATTTTAAATTGTTATATGTTTTACTTTAAGATGTATTTTTCCATTATCAAAATAATTAAATAAATATTAAAATTATTACAACTTACATACCCCCTATACAGGGTGTTAACATTAAAAAAATTAATAAAACGTTAAGATTATTTACGGTAAATATAATTTATATAATAAGTAACATATTGTTAGGTTTTAAATATTTGTAAGCTATATGGAACTATCGTTTTTCGATAAAATTTCTAAATGTTTTAAAGGATTTAGGTAAATTTGTCTGATTTCTAATAGCGTTGTGGGTCAAACACTTTTTAGGGAGGGGCATATAATAGTTATAGTTGTTACGTTATTTAAAATATATTTTAAGAATTAACTGACATGCAAACGATGTTTGATGTCGTTGCTTTATTTATTTATTTATTTATTTTTGTATAAATATTAAGTGTGTAGGTTATATTTTTGTACAATACTTTTTGTATTTACAAAAATAAGCCTAATACTACGTGTTGATCTATATAAAAACTGTCAGAAGGACAATAGTTAAACTGGCCAATTATATAGTGAGCAAGTAGCAAATTTTGACATGTTAAGAATAAACAAAAATAATAATATTTCAAAACTATATTTTATAAAAAAAAACCTAATTGAATCTTGCTAAAACTAAAATATTTACAAACTAAAATTTATTTAAATTTATTTTGTTATTTGCATTTACCAAATTAAATGGGTATTGTTTTTCATTAAACAAGAATATCATTTATTGATAATAAAAAGAAATATCATGCTTTTTGTTTGTTTTTCGTTAGGCTTTTATAAAGGCACAATTAACTTTTGTTTTATTATTTATTTTTGCTTTTAAATAAATATATACAAAATTTTAATAAATTGGTTATAAGTAAGCATTTTGTACGCATTTATTTAAAAGTATATATTTTAAAAAGTAACGCTTTTTTAAATAGTACTACATTTAAACAATAATTAAATCATAAAAGATCTTCTTTTTTTAAAAGGTTTTAAATTTCAAAATCCGTTTTCGTATGCCAGTAGTGGCGAAAACGGATTTTCCATATACAACATAATAAAAATCGTAGGTAATTTAAAAACCTTTCATAAAAAAACATCTTTTATGATTTAAAAGTGTTACTTTTAAAATATATACTTTTAATTCTTTATTATTGTTCTACTGGCCGATACGATAAGTCATCCAATCGGAAATGTTTACATGCCGGCATTCACGTTAGACTGTTTCTCCTTTTCATATTGCCTATGTATTATGTTATTGAGCTAATTCTTAATGGTCCATAATACACATTGTTCTTAAATATGGTTTTCTATGTGAAAAAAATCCCGATATTTCATAATTTATAAATATTTGAATCACAGTATTTTTAAGTTTTGTGTAAAACATGTTGGTTAGCTTTAACGATTTTCATTGAAAATTTACGCTTTATTACTGTTAAAACAATAATTACCACTTATTTAAAAACCTCATAAATAAAATAATATTTTATTCCTTTTGTGTCTCTCTTGTTATCTTTACATACTTTTCCAGAAGTCCTAAACAAACCACACAAGTAAATAGTATTTTTAAAGGCAATTACATCGCTTTTAAGCAAAGTATTACTCTACCCCACTTCCCCTTAAGTATTTTGGGGATTGCCGTCACCAGTCATAGAGGCTTGATTCAATTTGATTAAAAAAGCGTACAGTCTACCTGAGTGACTAAGTGTAGGTGTTTTTGCATTTTATTAGATTTTCCATAATGGCTGAGATACATATTAAGGTGAGTACCTCTTTAAATTGACACACTCTATATTCTTACAATCTTTCTGGCGATTATAAGGAATTGCTTATAATGGTATAATATCAGTTTTAACGTTTTTGTTGACCCTAAATAAACTAAAATAATGCCAAAGTTAGAAAAAAACCAATCGAACTTTCACAGCGTGTAAAGTTCCGATAAGCTGAAAGGATTTTCTTTTGAACACAAAGCAAAATATGCATGCAAATTTTTAAGGACTTTTGCCTACAGGTAAGAATAATTTTCCTAAGAAAGCAAAAAGTAGGGCTGATTGTTAAATAAAATTTAGTAAAAATACGAGTTTGTTGCCAAACTTAGTTTTTTAAATTCGACCTTATTTGTATCATACACGGTTAACAAGCAATTAAAACTTGTTTTTATATTATAATGTAGGATGTTTTGTTAAACCTTACCAAAATATTATTACAACTCAGGTTAAATCAATGTGTAACGTTTATGTTTAAAAGAAATGCCAGAAAATAACACCGGCACACAAAAACGGGTATGTTTTTAGACCCTCTTAAGCCGAATTTCAAGTTAGTTTAGGCCGTATGGGTCCCAATTTCGAATAATTGCAAAAAATCGTAAAAAATGGGTAAACAATTTTCGCTATTTTTTACGGTTTTTGCAATTTACTTAAAATTGGAAGGTATACGGCCTAAACTAGTTTGAAATTTAGATTCAGCGGGTCAAAAACATGCACCTAGATAGGTCACGTCCAGTGTACAAAAAAATCATATAGGGGCTGGTGCACCGGTGCACAAAAAAGTTTTTGTACAGCGGACGCGACCTATTACCAGGCATGTTTTTCGACCCGGTGAATCCAAATATAAATCAGTTTAGGCCGTACACCCTCCAATTTTAAATAAATTGTAAAAAGGAATTAATGAAAATTTGCACCGATATTTACGTTTTTGGAATTTACTTGAAATTGGACCCGTACGGCCTAAACTGACTTGAAGTTCGGATTCAGAGGGTCGAACAACATACCCGTAGATAGGTCGCGTCCGGTTCACATCAAACTTTTTTGTGTATGCCGGTATAATTATTTGTGTTATTATAGGCTGTTAAGAAAATTTAAAAACACTTTCTACATAGGAACAGATATAGAAAAGTTTAAATGTATAAACATTAATCTGGGAATGCAAAGTTTTTTTAATACAAAGTGTGTTAAGCTTGAAAAAAAATGGGTTTTTTGTTAATATCTTAGATAGATTGTGCACTGTTATTTGTAGGTTTAACCTTTGAGCGGTACCCCAATGGATATTCCTTGCAAAAAATGTTCAACAATGACTTTTTTAAAAGTATTAACTACATATTTTAGGTTTTTAACTTTTTTATATTTAGCTTAGTTTTTAAGAAAAAATAATAAAATTAATTAAATTTTATATTCCTCTCACACACAAAAAATTTAAAAAATCTTTAAAAAATCTTAATTTAGAAAAATTCTTTGTTTTTAAATATTATGATATTCAATTTTTTGTTTGCAGTAAATAAAATATAAAAATAAAATATTATTAAAAATATTTTTAAATAATATAATTGTGTGCTTGTATCATCCAGGGTTATGCATTTAAGTAAATTATTTTTTTTTACAAGATAGGAGTAAGCCGTATTTTTCTTTTTGCTTAATTCCATACCAACCATAAAAGTTGCACAAGCAATTAGTAACGTTAAGTTTTTTTGTTAGAATAGGTATACAGTCGTTTAGGTACCGCTTAAGACGCCGCTGGACTATAAATTTTATTAAGTTAAAACTAAATTGGCCACTGCAAATGCTGTAAATAATGCTGCTGTATGTTTTAAAATCGAATGAAAGTTTTTTAAAAATTAATTAAAACCCGAATAAAAAAAGGGTTCTTGGAATATATTATTATATTTTGGAATATTATCGTTCCTTCAAAATTCTGTATAAACCTGTATACCTATTATTTTACTATCATAAGCTCGTGAATAAACCTTACCATTTTTGGTAGCAATAGGAAATCAGCCTGTATAAATATTTTAGTTTTTATTCTTTACGTTCTTATCATTACATTAGGCGGCCACATACAAAACTATTTATATTCCTTTAATTTCTGAAAAAAAAAACCAAAATAATCCTTTTTTTACTGTAAATTTATTTTTATATATTTTAAGTATAAATAAGACAATGCTTATGAATCACTTAATAAATAAAATTAAAAAAAGTAAATAAACAATAAAAAAAAACATTATACTAGAATGACATGCCAATACCGCGTTTGTGATAAATTAAAAAAATAATTACCTATGTTTCATTTAAAATTTTAAATATTAGGTTAGTGCTTTAAAAAAAAACTTAGCCCCAGTTTTTAAAACGAATAAAGGTCTGGCCACAGATAACCGCACCGGGCCAGATTCACAATGATAAAGAAAAGTGGTGCAGATTAATTCAAAAAATCTAAAAGCACTTTTCATGCCCTCAAAAGTATACAAAGCATTTTTGTCAAACTGAGTCTATTGTTTTATTTATGTATATGTCATTGTTTAAACAAAACATTTTTTTACTTATCTCTGTTTCTTTTTATCCAAACTTTGAGTGTAGTATAAGTAAAACTCTGTTACCTTATTTGTGAATGTTTTGCTTGCTATGTAAATAAATATGTGCCTATATATTATATGCAAAATAGTTATATATGATAAAAGTACTAAAAGTGACATTTTATTTGGTGAAAAGAGGAAGTTTGGAAACATGTTTCATCTTAAAATAAATCTTAAAAAAAATAAATTTTAGCTTGTATCACACTACTGATTCTACAAGCAGCATTAAAAGTCCAAATTATTGGTTTTCAATTTTTGACATTATTATTATTTTTAAAATTCAATTTAATCTTTTTATCTATGAAAAAGTTGTTAGGGTAAAAATATAAATCTGTGGATTTATGTACCTTCACAAGTAACGCAAATTCTTGTTCAATGGAAATTGACTAAAAAAATGTAAGTGGTAAGAATGCCAGTGAAAGAGTACGCCTTGTGTACTTTGTAATTTGGTGCCAATCTTACAATTAGGAGACATGATAAATGTAAATTCGGTACATTCCCATTCTAATTGTGTTTTTACTTTGAACACCAGTGTCAATAAATAAAATATAAAACTTTTACTGACTTTTGTAAAATAATGTTATTTTTAAACTGGGTTGGCCAAACCTGTATAAGCAGTTTTCAATATTCAATAAAACAAACATTACAAACTTATACATATTTTACTGATAGTATTTTAAACTACAAAGAATAAAAAATTTATGACCTTAAAATTATTTTTTCAAGTGACGTCCCTCACGTTGCTGACTGTGTTGGAGTTGCATATTTTTGAAAACTTGCCGACAAGTTGCTCGCGAAATAGCGTTTATTTTCCGCACAATGTGTTGTTTAAGCTGGCCCAACCATAGATAACCTACATTTAGATCCGCAGTGGCAAGAAGCATTAAACCAATAAACGGGTGGACGAACATGCGTACTTAAAAGCCGTGGCAAAATACAAACACCGGCATCCTGTACCCTTCGACCGCGGTAGACCGTAACGCTCATTAGCTACCTTACTTCGAACAGGAAACCAGGACCCCGCCGACAAATTCTTTCCGATCATGCGGATAGTCTGTTTGGCGTCAGGTGCGTTTACCCTCCACTTGCTTGTGCACAAACCGGTTTTTTCGCCCATAAAATGTAACTTTTGTTTCGCGCAGGTAATAACATTGGCAATCTATCGAGATCACTGGGTCCAACGTGATTGGATTTTTTATAAACCCTTGATTTTAGGTAACCCTACAGAAAATAATTATTTTGTAGTAAGATCCAGCCCCGAGGGAGGCCACTGAATATCACCTCTTCGTAAAGATGAGTCTTCCAGAAAACGTTTCTTTTAACAAATCTATGGAAACAAAGGCAGTGTGGCAGGTGGCTCCATCTTGTTAAAACTAGGTCGTAGCATTTATGTTCTTTAAATTGTTGATAAGCTGGAACTGAACCATGAATCCCTGTAACATCTCCATACATCTTGTGGAAACCCGGTCGTAACATTATGTTCTTTAAATTGTTGATGATCTGGGACTAAGAATCACTGTAACATCTCATAATAGTTATCAGCTCCTACCGTAACAGCAACTTCGATTTAATTTTCGAGAAAAAATGTGGACCAATAATTTAACTTGCTGATATTGCAGTCCAGAGAAAAAGTTTAGGAGAAGAAAGAGGATATTGATGTTTCTGTCGAGGGATTTTTCACATACCAAAATTGTCAATAAACGCCATTTTGCGAGTAATTTGTCACCAAATTTTTGAAAATATGCAACTCCGGATTAATAATGTCATCAACGTTAGAGACGCCACTTAAAAATATAATTTTTAGGTCATAAAAATTTTCAATATTTAGTAGTTAAAATAATATCAATAAATTATTTGTAAGTTTTGTAATGTTTGTTTTATTGAATATTGCTTATACAGTTATGGCCCACCCTGTATTACTTGTATTTATTAAAACACGAATAAAAAATCAGAACCCATAATTTGAAGCTGCAAATCTAAACAAACAATAGACTAACTACTAAAACCATCAAAGTGGTTGATGAGCCATTCTCTTAAAGCATCTAAATTAGGCTGCAAGATTTACGTTGCCTCGTGCATAGTCCTGAAGCATGTTTAATTTCTCTTAAAAGCTTATCACGCAAAGATTTATATTAGTACTTTAAGTTTCTTGAGAGATCCTAACAAGCTCTAAACAAGTCCTGTTGAAAATGGTTTAAAACTTAAACACGAAGTAATGTGTCACAATCAGCGGCCTAGAATTGTAATCTTTAAAATACATACTTCTTTTAACATGTCTTGCGTGCTCCATTATTTAAATATTTAATTTTTGTTTCTCTACAATTTTTTTTTACTTTCATTAGTCTTAAAATAAGTTTAACCCCGAAACATAATAATACATTTTTAGCGCTAATTTGTGTGATTAATACCGTAACAAGAAGCATATTAAAAGAGTAAAAAACCCTACGTACCCCTTAAAACTAGATAATTCCTATAGGAAAGAAAAGTGATTGGAAAGTATAAAAATTTTTAACTAACAAACGCTTTTATCTGTTTGAATCAAGTCAATAATATGTTACTTCAGCGATTTTAAAAAATGTAACCCATTAAATATTAGCAACGAAATCTTTTTTAAATATTTGGTAACTGTTAAAACATCAGGGATTACAAATATCGTCAACTTTCAACAACAAAAAGTCCTTATAAATTTACTGCACCTTTAAGACGTCGTATAGTACAGGAAAGGAAGCTAAAAAAAGGTAAAACCTGGCAATTATATACATGAATAGACTTAAAATTTTAACAGAAAGTAAAAAATAGCCTAAGGATTAAAATCTATATTAAACCAAAGGGCATCTCCGGGGAGGTATGGAATTTTTTTATTTTATTTTGACCACAGAAATTAATTAAAAAGTGATTTTTGGCAAAAAAGAACTAATACATTTTTTCTCATATCACTAATATTTTTAAGTTATCTGCGATTAAGAGTAACAATTTTTCAACGAAAAAATCGACGGTTTAATTCTTTTTTCGCGAATAAGTCGAAAATCCTGCATTTAATCAGAAAACTGTTAAAAGCAAAATTGTTGCTTTTGAAAAGATAAACCAAAATCTTTTGTCATAATTTTTTTACGACAAAGACGAACTGAGATACGGAGTGTTAATTGTCAGCTCTTTTTCGTCAAATGCAAAATTTAATACACATAAAGTCAAATAACGGAGGAATGCTGCATTTTTTAAGGAAAATTTAACAAACTTTTTTAAAGTACCTAATCAGACTTTTTTTAAAAAGGGTATCTTGTAAAAAATAAAGTAAGTTATGATAAAAGTAAGGTCAGAAACTAGTTAACGAAGAAAACAACCTCCTAACTACCCCATTATTAAAGCTGACCTTTACTCTTTTACAATTCTCTTAAAACGTTTATTATCACTTTTAAAAAGTTTATCCTATTTAAAATACCTAGTTTCAAAATATTAGGTAGAATAATAAATATGTTCCGAAGTGGCCTATTTGAATTATTCTAAGAATTATTTGTATTTTTAACGTATCTCCTTTATTTGTAACGATAGAAAGTTCTGGTTGGTTAAAAACCAATTTGTAAAGTTTTTTTAAAAACTTCCAGGCTCTGTAAGAAAAATTTCATAAGGTCCCTTGGTTTTTAAATGGGGTGAATTAAAAGGAATTGAAAAAAGTGGCATAATTTACGGGTTATTTGCGAAATCCCTATTGAAAACGTTGTTTTTTTATCAAAAAGTAATTACTTTTAATTGCGAATAACTTGAAAAGTAATAATTTTACAAAAAAATGATAATAGAAATTTTTTGCTTAGAATCATTTTTTTAATCGATTCCTGTTGTTAAAATGTAATCAAAGATTACTTTCACACCTTCAGAGTTTAATATAGATTTTGTTTCTTTGGCTATTTCATAACCTTCTGTTCAAATTTTAAGTTGATCCATGCAGAATTAAAAAATTTTAGTTGAAATGCTTTATTTCCTGTACTATATGTAAAAGATATAATCCTAAATAAATATAATTTACATTTTAGTTGCAGGAGTCTAAGTGGAATGTTCGTATTGTCTATGTCGTATTTCTTAATTCAACAGGTAATAAACAAACCTAAAAGAACCAGAACAATAAACAATGTAAACTAATTACTCATAAAACATCTTTGTTGCTCTAAGTGGCGTTAACTGCAAGCACTCAATATCCAGGAAGTTTTTCCTCTGGAAATTTTACTGCTAAATGCCAAGCTCCCTGACAGCAGCATTTAGGAGCTCATGATTGCCTCTCTTGGCGTCCTGCTAGTTTTAAAACTACTAAACTTTTATACTGTTATAGCCTGCGGCCCTGTTTCATCAGAAAGTTTTACAGCTACTGCATATACATA
Source organism: Listronotus bonariensis (assembly GCA_014170235.1). Lineage (NCBI taxonomy): Eukaryota > Metazoa > Arthropoda > Insecta > Coleoptera > Curculionidae > Listronotus > Listronotus bonariensis. Next base: position 129,192 of record JACEGR010001958.1, on the reverse strand, counting down.
TATGATCATTGGCGTAGAAAATAAATTTAAACTGTAAGTTTACCCATTATAAGCAAAGTGAAAATAATATTAAATTTTATGTAATATTTCTGCTGCATACTGATGAGTCAAAATTTGAAAACATCATTATTTTGGTTGGCTGAGCGTTAATGTCACTAACTTTTTAACTTTTACATCAATTTAGAATGCTAGTCACAAGTTATCTAAATATAAGCATTGTGTATTTGGTTTAACTTATTTTATAACATATTAAAAGAATTAGCGACTATGTACGTGCAGTACACCAAGTATTTTTAAACACGTATTTTATATATATGTTTTTTTAGAGGAGACAAACAAAATACCTTTTGTTTTGTTTAAATAACATTAGTAGTGCCTGGCCCAGCAATAAACTGAACTTTATAATAAAATTTCTTTTAAAGCCTATTAAGGGGGTTACTGTTGACGAGTCTGACCACGAATATTCGAACCAGCATGTGGCATATGCTGTATTCCTTTTAGGGTCCAGAACAGCCCGCGGAACAACACTAAAAGTGTTCCTTTTGATTGTCAGTCTTTTGTATTTTTGACAGTTTTAACACTCTTGGCAGTTTAAGAACGGTTACGGGCGGTTCTAGAGCATAAACGGAATATATCAATATATGAAAGCGGCGCTTTAACCCAACCTGTTAATTTTGACGTGTATCAAGTGTCGGATTGTACTAACGCGTAACTTTTCTGTCGCACAAGTTTACCACAATATTTTACATGCAATTTTTAAACATTGGGCCAAAAATCATAGGGGTCACGAGACCCGCCCAGTCCGATGTTAATTTTGAGCCTAATGGTTTTGTGACTCTAACATTTTTGGCAAAAGTTTTAAAAATTGAATGTAAAACATTCTAGTAAACTTGTCCGACAAAAAAGTAATACATTCCACCAGTCTGACGCCCAAAACGTGTCAAGGCTGGATTAAAGCGCCGCTTCCCTATAAGACAGTTGAATATTCGTGGTACACGGAAAAAAAGCGAGAGGCGGAGTGTGCTATGAGACTGTAGCGCAAATTGTGTTAAATATGTTTATTATTAACGTTCTAAGTATAATGTTTGTCATTATTTTTCTGTTATGAAAACCGACGAGTCCTAAAGTTTTGTAAGTGAATGATGGTAGCTAACAACAGTAACCAAATATGAATCTTGACTACATTATAAAAGTATTGAAAATGGTGACATGAAGTTCTGCTACAAAAGTATTGCCAGTTTTTGCATGAATATTTATCAAATATTTTTCTGTGTAGACTCGTCAAAAAGTAAAAAGGAACCAACGTAAATAGGTTTTAGTAAAGGAATTGTTATGAAGTTCATTTTATTTGTATCCCAGGCACTATAAACACTTCTAATATATATATATATATATATATATATATATATATATATATATATATATATATATATATATATATATATATATATATATATATATATATATATATATATATATATATATATATATATATATATACCCTTCTTTTATTTTTAGGACAGCTTAAAAACACTTGCAACGGTTTTAGTACTGGACCATCGCTGCCGAGTTTTAAGATGATTAACTAAATATTTTTCGCATTTTAGTCAAAATTCATGTACCAAAACATACCCGATGTGCCACCTCGATATCTTTAAACTTTCAGTGTGTTAAACACTAACACGTAAAGATTAAACAACATAATACCTGCATTGAAACATACCAAATGGGATGACTAATCAGGCTTGGTTTGTTGTTGCTTTAAACCGTCTCTTTTCCACGTATTGGCCAAAATTCCCCATTGAACATTTTAAGTGACACGACAAATGAAATTGCAATTAGCGGCATATTTGAGACAACGCCGAAATATCACCACGGACGTAAGACACATAATTAACTACTTTATAAAAAACATTATTTTTTCGTCCAAAATAGAGCTGGTAAATATACAACCTAATTTATGGGACACAGTAAATGTTACATACTGTATGTAACTCGCTTTTTATTAAAATTTAAATACAATAATAAATTTCTGTGTTAACTCAAAAGGCGTAAATTACTTCACATGTTTTTAAAACGTCGCACTTTTATGTACTTTTAATACAAAAAAGCAAAACTGTTTTATGTAAAAGTAATCAAGTAACTAATGTCAAGATATTAGAGAATTACTGCAAGTTGCCATATTAAGCTTGAGAATTAATAATACCGGCCTTATTTAAATAGAGCTGGTACTCATAATTTAGAGATATTGCAAATCATGTTGACAGTACCATTAACCTAAAAAAGGAAGGAATTTTAGTAGTTTTTCTTTATTGTTTTTGTGTTGTAGGGTTTTTATAACACAATTACAAAAGTACATTTGAAAAAGCAAGGTTTTTAAGTATTATTACTTCTTAAAACTTTTCGATTCAGTTCCGAAGTTAAAATAAGGCCAAAATAAAGCACGACCTAAAACCGACGTAAATAAAGCCGGGCACTATACTTATTAAGGGAGTCCTTATCATCTGCATCGGCGCAAGCTCAGAGAAAAAAATAAGGCCGGTATTATTAGTGCCTGGCCTTATTTCACTGTGCAATAATTCTCTATTATCGCTTAAGTTAATAAGTGCGACTAAAAATATATAAGAAGTCATTAAAATATAGGTGAGTAATGCAACAAATATGTTTATAGCTTAAAGTGTAGCATACACTATTTTCTTTTAAATCATTTTCTACAATTTTCCAAAATTAATTGTTAAAGTATATGTTAATAAAAGTTCATGAGCATAGAAATAGCCCAATACACCGATACAGGTTTCTTTAAGCAAAATCTACACACTAACAATGTTACATTAAGCAAAAAATAATAATATATAATGAAAGAATTTTAATAAAGATACATACAACAAACTTTTGTCACGCCACTGTATACATCCATGCGCTTTCCGAGGTAAAAATGGGGTTTGGACTTTTAGAATACTTACAGTTACAACCAAAAATGTTACGGTAAAAGTGCTTTAACTCTACTTTCTTTAAATTGGACTTAAGGTATATTTCTTTTACCACCAAAAAAATGTGTAATATATTTATATTACATAAAATGCATAATTACATAAAACAGAAACAGAACACGTAATGAATATGGTCTAAGCTTTAATTATCATATAATTATTTATATGACAAAAAAAGATAAGAACAATTCAAAAAACAAGTAAGAATGCTTACACTAATAAAATAATATTGATTAGAACATCATACTTTATTAGGTGGTTTGTAGAAAAATTCTAACCCAAAATACTGAAAATGTGCTACCAAATTATTTTAAACTCCGTTGGGCGTTAATTATATTTTTCTATATACCGGGTGCCCACGAGGTCACTTTCCAGCTGCCATTTTTTTGTTTCTTTATCGATACAGACGAAATTTGGTGGGGTTGTTAGACTAATGAAAATTAATTTTTAAGTGTACACGATAGGCTTTTACGACTCCCGGTTTCACCGGAAATGACTAGAACTTTTGATTTTTAAATAGGACACCCTGTATATTTTTTGTTTTTCGCATTTTCCATATCATTTTTAGTCGGAATACAATATTTCTAAAACAAATTTTAGTTAAATTTTATTTTAAATTAAATTTTTATTTTTCATCTAGAGAGCCATGATCATTCTAAAATCACTCCTTATATTTTACTAACTTTCAGAAAAATACGAAATTGACTTTATCTTTTTAAACTTTTTTACTAGAGGGCTCTAAACTTCATTTTCCTAATTTTTTTACTCTAGCTCAAAAACCAAAATAGGAACATATCACTTTTATAATATTTCTAAATGCAGTATTTCAAAGCAAATCCAACGATGTAAAACACTACGACACTTTACATCATCTACTTTTACAAAAACAACATTTATTTATTAAGTGTCGTAGGATTCGCTTTGAAATACTGCATTCAAAATATTCAGAAATATTCAGAAATATTATAAAAGTGATATGGTCCTATTTCGGTTTTGAGCTGAGAGTAAAAATAATAAAAAAATGAAGTTTACAGCCTTCTAGTAAAAAGTTTAAGAAAATAAAATCAATTTCTTATTTTTATGAAAGTAAGTAAAGTATGAGGAGTGATTTTAGAATGATCATGGTACTCTAGATGAAAATAAAAATTTAATTTAAAAATCAAATTTAACTAACGTTTTTTCGACTAAAAATGATCTGGAGAATTCCAAAAACAAGAAATATGCAGGGTGTCCCATTTAAAAATCAAAAGTTCCAGTCAAGTCGTCAAAGCCTATCGTATACACCTAAAAATGACTTTTCGTTAGTCTAACAACCCCACCAAGTTTTGTCAGTATCGATAAAGAAATAAAAAAATGGCAGCCAGAAAGTGATCTCGTGGGCACCCAGTATATATTTTTGTTTAATCATAATAAAATAAAGCCCGTAGCTTTCCATTATCTATTTTAATATAAAAAGAAAAATCTGCTTTTGCAGAAATTTGAACCCGGGCTGCCCACGTGACAGGCGAGCATTCTACCACTGGACCACCGGAGCTTATACACGTAGCTACAAACCTAACCTCTTTATAATATTAGTATAGATTTGTGTTAAAACAAAACATACCCCTTTTTTTCTGTTTTCATCGTGCAGTTATTCAAACAGATTTTAACAATATTTTAGGTGTAAATTCAATAAATATTATTATTTTTTAATACTTTTTCCTTTTGTAATAAACACGACATTAATTATCAAAACTGCTGATTTAAACGATCCTTTTTTAAACAGGTATTTATGGATCGGGTTAACCCAAGATCAATTTTCCAATGGCTTTTAAAACAAGCAGCTACAGTATGAATTGGTGTATTCCTTTTACCTTGTAGAACCGTTCTGAACCATTCTCTGAACTGTCAATAGTGTCAAGAACGGTTCTACAACATGAAAAAAATGTCAAAAAATTGTAAAAGAAACACTTATGGTGTCGTTCCGGGCGCTTCTGGAGCATAAAAGGAATACACCAAATGGGTTAATAAGGCGAAACTGCAGATTTAGTAGTCGAATCAATTGGGTTATTTACTGAGTTTTTCTTTGCGCCATTAAGGTCGAGTGGTATAGATTAGGATTAAACTTAGGTTTTACTGAAAGTTTAATCTTCAAGTTTATCTGCGGTTTAAACCTAGCAAAATATTCTTAAACATAGGTACTGGTTTTTATGTCCACAATAATCTAGAGATCGCGTGTTAACCCAAATCCCATCCACGGGTTGAAGATTAAACTATGGATTAAAGGTAGCGTCGACCTATTTAACAAAGTAACACACTAAGCCCTAGTTTTACTGTAACCTTAAAAGAAATTTAAACCTATTATACCGGCCATAAGGAGCCTTTGTGGCCAATATTTGAAACGCTTTTAATTTATGTACAATATCGATATACCAATAAAATGATTGATCTTAACGTTGAAAATGCCTTCTATCTAAAATATTTTCAAATTAAATTTGACCTAAATTATACCTTTTATTTGAATATGTCTAAGTTTATAATTTAGGCTATACATTTAGTCAAAAACCTTCCAAACACGGTTGGGGATTAAAATCAAAGTCCTAAATAAATTAAATTGTACACGTTTTGTTAACAGCTCAGTTTGTCCACCAAAACTATGTTTTAATTAATTAGACCGCTTTTACAAAACTGAATATTATTTTAACAAATGGCCAAACATTTAGGTAAATATTTTTAATACGGTATATAAAGTAAAAACAATTAGGTAATGGACGCATTATAAAAATTGGGTTTACTAATATGTTTTAAAAATAATGATATAAATATTTTAAACTTTTTATTAGTATTTGTGTTAAAAAAATTGTCTCTTAACAGTTCAAAGGGACGCAACTAAAATTTTTTAAAAGTATTTTGTTACAAAAACTAAGTTATGAGGCACACAACAAATATTTTATAGTATATTGTTTCCTGGGAATTACGTTTAAACAAAGGCCCACGACAAATAAACAAAGAATTAATTTATTAAATGTCCATGCACACCCACTTTTTATTTTTTAAACGGTTTAAACGGTAATTTTACCCTTGCTACTGTTAATGGAAAGTTTTAAGCATATCAAAGTCGCTTGGCAATATCGCAAGTAAGATCTCATGACTAAACAGCAGTTTACCAAATATTTTAAACAATAAAGTCTACCTAACCAGAAACGTCACAGGTAGGTATGTGAGAAAAAGGGATTATTACAAAAATTTAAAAAATGTTTTAATTTAACAAAAAAAAAAGTATTACCTGTGTCTCTACACTACACCAGGAGTTACCCATTTTAATATATTAGAAGTAGTTTTAAAACACCCTGTATAATGGCTTTCAGAAGAACTGTCTGGAAAAGAACATTTTTATTTTGGAATTGGCGAAAAAAGTTAATTATATGGTTATCCCCCCTTCCAAAAAAAAGTTTTAAAAGAAAATTTCCCATATATATTTTTTTCGTAAATTTTTATATTTTGGTAATATCTTCAAATTACAAATTTAAAAAATATCTGTATTTTGCTTAAAACTCTAAGCATCTGAAAATCGTGCATAGAAAATTGTGGAATAAAAAAAATAACTAACAGTAATATTTTCAAATCATAAATAATTTTTCAAAATATGGAATTTGGTAATTAAACTTAATATAATTTAATTAAACTTAATAAGGTTTAATTAAATTTATTAAAAACCAAAAATAAAACATTCGCTTTTAAAACATAAAGTTTCTCGTTGGGGAGAGGGGTTAATAAGAAAAACAACATTTTTTTGCAGTATTATCTAGTATATTTGTTGTGAGTTTTGTGTCTTTTCTTAGATATAAAAAAATTATAGATAATTAAAATCGTGTTTGCGCGACAAATGCTCTAAGGGAACGTCTGGCATTTAAAACCGAGTTTAAAAATTTTAAAATATAAGGCTGTAATTTAAAGAGTAAAAAAGTACATTAAACTTCAAATAGTCTAAATATAAAAATAAGGCATAGTAAAAAATTCGGAACTTTTTAAAATAAATTATGAAGAGATGCATGAGAGTAGCATTTTATGTTAGTTTTTTTGGGACGTTTCTAAAAGCTGTTAAAAAAAGTATTTGACTAGCAGAAGGCGCAAAAATATTATTTCAACTTTAATTTACACTTTTTCACCAATTTTAGGACTTTACGGTATAAACGACGCAGTTGCAGTTTAATTCTTAAAGGTACGCGTTTACTAGAATCGGACGGACGAAACATTTTTTTTTAACATAAATCCCTGCTGTCTAGTCCGATACGACGCGCTTCTAATTGACGCACTCTGACTTGTTTACAAGCCAGGTGAGGCGCCAGCCGTTCTGTCCGTCTGTTTCTAGTGGACTTCTTTTAACGTATAACAGGTAGATATTTAACAAAGCAACGCATGCAACACTATCTTTTGGGAAGTCATCGTTAAATCAAGAACATCAGGATTTAAGATGAAAAACCTGCCATTTATTTATTTTTATTTTGTGTTTGACTTTTAATAGGAAAATACAACTTTTCCAAAATAAGACCTTAAAATGGCTTTGGGAAAAACTTAAAACCTGGTCTAGGTTTGAAATACTAAGCTTAGTCTTTTCCATAAGCTTCAGAATAAACATGCTTAAATTTAACTGGCATAATTTTTTTATTATTAAGTAATAAAGACAATATAAAAACCAAAAGGAAAAGAAAGGCTATAACTTTGACGTAACCGTTGTGATTTACTAGTAACAATGCACTTTTAAGAACTATACTTCATAAAAGTAAACTATTACAAAATACACAAAAGTACAATTTTGCCATCTTAACAGAACTGTACCACCACGGCTAATCACCGCGCCAATAGTCGAATGCCTGAGTCACTAGATTTATTAATTTATGACAATCATGCTTAGGCAACCAACTATACATTATAATACATCTTTCCCCTTTAAGATTACAAATTTAATTTGTGTGGGGGTTTGACAAGTCGACCAGAACGCGTCTTAACAGTTTTTACAATAGCGGGTTCTGGACTGGACTTTGGACTAACATCTAAATTAGTATCGAGCTTATGTGGACTCGTAGGCCTGGGAGGGTCCACACATTCTGTTAAGTTAGTATCATTAATGAATGGTGTGTTTGGGGACTTCACACAAAAATCATTAGTGGACTCTCTCAAGTGGATACGGTTCCTTCTAACAATATCACCATTTTCAGTCTGAACATTATATGAGCGAGGACTTTCATGTCTACTGATAACTTGTCCCGGTTCCCAACATTTTTTAACTTGATTGAAAATAGTGACATTTTTACCTGGCTGTATGTCTGACAATGGTTTAGCACTCTTATTAAAATTAGATTTATTTCTATTTAACCTATACTCTAATCTATTCTTAACATCATTACAAAGTACAGGAGTCAAAAGATCTGCTGACATTGGAATTTTAGTTTTACAAACGCGACTCATTAAAAGCTGAGCAGGTGAATAGTTAATAAATTTGAGAGGCGTATTGCGATATTGAAGTAGTGCTTCAAACACATCTTTACCTTCCTCCCTCGATTTTTTAACTAATTTTTTAGCTATATCAACACCTTTCTCTGCTAAGCCATTTGATTGAGCATAATTAGGACTTCTTGTGACTAATTTAAAATTCCATTCCTTGGCAAATTTTTGCATTAAAACACTACCAAAAGGTATATTATCGCAAACCATTGTGTCAGGACATCCAAATTTTGCAAAAATAGATTTTAGTTTAAGAATAACCTCTGACGCAGACTTATTTTTTAAAGAAACAATTTCAAGCCAGCTAGAGTATGCATCATATACTATTAAAAGATCGAGTCTGCAAAAGAAAAAATATCAGAACCAATTCTTTGCCAGGGCCTTTCGGGCAATTCAAAAGGTTTTAAAGGTTCTTTTATATTTTTCCTTGCATATTTTTCACATATTTTACATTTTTTAATAAAATTTTCAATTTCTTGGTTCATTAAGGGCCAATAAAATATCTGCCTTGCTCTTAATTTAGTTTTTTCTATTCCTATATGACCTTCATGAAGTTTTTCTAACATGTATGGTCTAAGATCATGTGGTACAATTAATTTATTGCCAAAAAATAAAAGATCATCACACACAATTAAATCATTTTTAAGTTTAAAATATTGTCGAATATTTAAAGGAATTTTATTTTTATCGGGCCATCCACTAGTTACAAAATTGATTACTTGACATAGATCACTATCTTTTTTAGTTACTTGCTTTAATTCTAGTTTTCTTTCATCTGAGATAGGCAAATAGTTTACTAGTGAATGAATTGCTAACTCTAGTTCAGGATCATTACAATCAGGAGTATTTAAATAAGCTCTAGATAAGGTATCTGCTAAATACAAATATTTACCTTGCTTATACATAACATTCAAATCATAATTTAACAATCTTAGACGCATTCTTTGCAATCTAGGAGTTACATCATACAAGTCTTTTTAAAAATTGAGACAAGTGGTTTATGGTCACTGTGAATGACAACATTTTTAACACCATAAATCAGAAAATGAAATTTTTGACAAGCAAAACTGATAGCCAACATTTCCTTTTCTATCTGTGCATACTTAACCTCACTTTTGGTTAAGCTCCGAGAGCAAAATGCTATAGGGTGCCCTTTTTGTAAAAGACATGCACCTACTCCATCTTTGGATGCATCGGTTTCAATTATAATATCAGCGGACGGGTCAAAAAACGCAAGAACTGGTGCATTGGATAATAAATGTTTTAATTGGCTAAGAGAATTTTCATGTTTATCTTTCCAAGACCACTCAACATCTAATCGCGTTAAATTTCTTAAGGGCGCTGTTATTTTAGATAAATTTGGGATAAACCTACCTAAAAATTTAGCCATTCCCAGTAATCGTAAGATATCACTTTTTTGTTGTGGCCTGGGCATATTTATTATCGCATCAACATATGATTCACATGGTTCAACACCTTTTTCAGAGAAAAACTGACCCATAAATTTGACTTGCCTAGCTTTAAATTGAACTTTATTCTTGTTAAATTTAATATTAAATTTTTTAGCCCGTTCAAGGACCTGCCTTAAATTTTCATCATGTTCTTGCTCAGTAGAACCTGTAATAATAAGATCATCAAAGTATAACCCAACGCCGTTAATATCTCCAAATATTTCACACATTTTACGCTGAAATACCTCCGGAGCAGACTTAATTCCGAAAGGTAACCGTAGAAACCGATAGCGTCCAAAGGGCGTACCAAAGTTACAAAAATCTGAACTCTCATCTGTTATTTTTACTTGGAAATAGCCATCTTTCATATCAAAAACTGAAAAATATGACTTATTTGACAATTTACAAGCTATTTCTTCCACAGTTGGGATGAGAAACAATTCTCTTTCTATTGCTTCGTTTAAATATTTTGGATCCAGACATAATCTCAAATCATTATTTTTTTCTCAACTATAACAAGCGGATTAAGCCATTCAGTGGGCTTGTCAATTTTATTTATGATTCCGTCTTTTTCTAACTGATCTAATTTACTTTTTACCCTGGAATGCAAGGCTTGCGGTATCCGTCTGATCTGCTGCACATGTGGCACAGCATCTTTTTTCAAAATAATTTTATGGGGTTTTGGGAATTCCCCCAGCCCTTCAAAAACCATTGGATAATTTTTACAAACGTCATTAAAAGATTCAAAGTTGGTAAAATTAAGATGATCTATTCTTTTAATTAGACCCAACTTTAAACAACCAGTTAAACCTAATAATGGTAACTGATCTTTATTATGTACAACAGCAAAAGAAATTTTTTCTTTTTTACCGTTTACTTTGCATTCCAGCGTGACCTCACCTATAGGCTTAATTCTGAATTTATCACTACCATATGCTACTAAAGTTATGTTCGATTTGGACAACTGATGCTCGCCAGATAAATTATTATAACAATGAAATGGCAAGACACTTACCTCCGCGCCTGTATCTAATTTAAATTTAATTTTTTTATCCGCTACTTCTATGTCTTTGAACCACACAGATTCACTCGAAGCTATCACCAGGACACTTGCCACTTTGGTCCATTGAACCGATTTGTTTCGACACTGCACTTACGTAAAACTCGTCACTATCACTATTAGTGGAACTGCCTTCTTTATTTACCTCTAATTCATGCACAGTTTTCTTCTTTCCTTTGCCTGAATCCTCTGCTTTCTCCTTGTATCGACATACACTTGCAAAATGATTCTCTTTATGGCATTTCTTGCACACTTTTCCAAAAGCAGGACACTTGCCTTTTGCATGCTTTAGTCCACAATAACTGCACTCTTTTTCTTGTGATTTTTTACCAAATTTATTTTCCTTTTTCTTTACTACATTGACTGCTACTTCCTGCTGAAGTATTTTACACTGTGATTTGCTAGCTTCTATCGCTTTACACATTTTAATCGCATCAGTAAGTTTCAAATCTGATCTTTGCAACAATCTTTCCTGCGTGTCTTTACTGTATACTCCCATGACAATCCTATCACGTATCATTTCCTCTGGGGCTGAATAACCAGTGGTTTTAACTGCTTTCCTTAGTTCTGTGATGAATGAGTCGAACGACTGCCCTTCTTTCTGACAAATGCTATTAAAAACAAACCTCTCAAAGATTATGTTTTTCTTTGGTGCACAGTGTGCTTCAAAAGCTGCCTTAACCTCTTTTAGGGATTTTTTCTGTTCTACCGTTAAATCAAACGTGTTAAAAAGTTCTAATCCATCGTCTCCAATCAGATTAAGAAAAACAGCAACTTGTTTTTCCTCACTTTTCGAGGCCAAGTCGGTAGCCGTAAGAAAATAATCAAATTTCTGTACAAATAACTTCCAACTTTCTGCGATGTTACTATCATCCAAGGACAGCGGCTGTGGTGGCCTAAACATCGACTCCATTTTTCCAGACGCGTACTTTTTGCAAGGCACAAATTCTCCAGTCAGTCGACACTAATTTCTTCTTTTTAAGCTAAAACAACGACTTTCCACGCCGAAATTTTAACTCGCCAGTCAACCTGACACCATGTATTATTGTTGTGCTAACAATAAAAGCCATTAATGCACTTTTAAGAACTATATTTCATAAAAGTAAACTATTATATTTTCTTACAAAGTTGCAAATTATTCAAATTTACTTCCTTAAAAACATCAAATAATCTTTTTACTGACTTCTAAGAATATTCATCTATTTTTAAATTCTTTGTTTATTTAACCCCGGTTCATGTCTCCTTTCGGCGAAATACCGCTATCAGAAAAAAGCATTTGAAGATCTCCGCCGGGCTTTTCCCGCTTTATCACAAACGCGGCCGCGCTTTTGGCGGCTTGCGCCACAGCGATATCGGCATGCTTTGTCGGGGCTTTGACTAGTTCCGAGAATAACTTTTAATAATTTCACCCTAGATATTGGTTCTTTTAGTTGACCAATAGGATTTCTAAATTATGGAAGCCATATTTGGTTTAATTTGTTTCTGTATTTTTATTGGTTTAACCATTTCCTTTTTATTTGGACCCACCTCTATTTTAACTTCTCTCTCCCAAATTACTTTTGACAATTTAGTGTAGATTAAGATTTCACTCATGTAACAAGAGGTTACTTTTTTCACGTTAGTTTACGAGAACATGAGGTTTTCTCTTAAATTTTCACCCCCAAAAGTGTATTGGGGCTCCCTCAAGTAACATAAGGTTACAAAGATTACGTAATAGACTTGTCAAAGGACAACTATTACAAAAGAACGTCAAGGTTCTTTTAACTAAGTACTTATCAAAAAGTTTTTCTTTTTGCTATTCCCAACTGTTTTGTGCAAACTGTTTGTACAAATTGTCTTAGAAAAGACATTCCGTGAAAACGCTAAGGTTTTCTCAACTTTTCATTTTTAACTCGTTCCCGAGCATTACAACATAAAATAACACCGCAGACAAAATGTCTTGAGACTTTCAACAGATATACTGTACAATAATTGTAATAGTGATTTAAAGTGAATGTGCTGTGCAGACTGGACAAATTTACTGACAATAAACTGTAAGGTAATTTAGAAATAAGATTTTAAAGACTTTTCACTTTATTTAGTTAAGACTTACAATTATTTATCAATTTATTTTTTGCTTTGAAATAAAATTTAATTTGTTTTAAGAGTAGTTTTCTGTAACAAGATTAGGCTTAGAAGGTTCCTACTCTAAATAACAAATCATGCTAAAATATGGAGACCACCTGTTGGACAAGCCACATCGAAATTAGAGTGGTTAGTTTAAGAAACTGCCACCTGGGAAAGTTGGATTGGTGTTTAAAGAAACCATCAGAAAAACTTGGAGGGGGTGCCGGAAAAACAGTAGAAATTGACGAAGCAAGAATTTGGCAAACGGAAATATAATAGAGGAAGAAGAATAGAAGGAAAATGGGTTTTTGGAGGGTTTGAGAGAGAAAGTAAAAAAGTTTTTTTAGTGCCAGTTCAGGACAGAACTACAGATACCCTTTTGGAAGTGATCCGTGAATGGATTTATCCAGGTACCACCATCATTTCGGATTGTTGGAAATCCTATGATGTTTTAAAACATGAAGGATTTCAACATTTACAAATAAATCACTCGTTGCAATTCGTCGATCCAAATGACCCAAAGGTACACACACAAAACATCGAACGTACATGGAGAGATGTCCGAGGAGCAGTTCCAAGGTATGGAAGGAAAGAAAATCATTTTGTAGGCTACTTGGCTGAATTTTTATTCAAAAGAAGCAACACATTTCCCCATGATGTTCATGTCTTTTTAAAGAAGTTGCCAGGATTTATCCCCCTTCGTTGTAGTTTCATTTCATTTTAATTTATTCATATTTATTTGTAGTTTTTAAGATTTATAAATTTTATAAATAAAACTTAGTTTATTACAATTGTAAATTATTTTTAAATAATAAAAACTTTTTCACTTACAAGGTTGTTTTTTATTTATTCCCTGTTTCTTTTGGTTGGTTTTCAGTATTTAAAAACAAGCTGGCTGGTTAATTAAAGCTGTTTTTATCCTTGATAAAGCGAATAAAAACGGATATAACTAACCAGAACTAACAGTTTTGGGTAATGGTTAGTTCTGGTTAGTTAAATCTTTTTATAACAACGGCTTATATCTGTTCAACTTTACGCATCCGAGTTGTATATGTAGTGGATTTTTTAAATAAAATTCAACGTGCCGTAAGTCACGGTCAGGTTAGTTCTGGTTAGCAAAGCGTTTTTTTTTAATTGGCTTTAACTCATTTTACCTATTTTACCCGGCCCATCACCCCTATTCAATTCTCGGTCCCGTAAGTTTATTAAGTTAAAATTAATTAAAAACGGGATATTTTGGATCAGCGCCACTGGTTTTTATTAGGAAAAGGGTCTAAGATCAGTGAGTATCATTTATTTTAAAAAATTCATCAAAACGGCAAAAAACCCTTTTTTCACAATATTTTTATTAAAAAAAAATAGGACGAATTTACTTTTTACCTTTTGACATAATATTCGATGTTGCCAATTGCTTTTACATTTTACTTGCTATAAATGGCGTTTTCGTAACCTGAATTTGTCATTTAGAGGTTATAAATTAAGTTTTTCATTTTCTTTTAAATTTCTTATTTTTCATCAAAAATATTCGGAAAAAATATAATTTTTACTTAATTCTGTATGTGATCTTGGCAAACATTCACTCATTTTACTCATTTTACCCCGCCCAGCACCCCTATTCACTCCCCGGTCCCGAAAGTTTCTTTAGTTATAATTAATTAAAAACGGGATATTTTGGATCAGCGCCACTTGTATTGTATTTAGAAGAGGGTCTAAAATCCAGTAAGTATCACTTTTTTAAAAAATCTTAAAAACGGCAGAAAACCCTCTAAAATCTTAAAATTATTTTTGGATCAGGTATACAATAAGAGATCACGCTAACAAATATTACAATTTAATATTACCTCCCACTTACTAAAATTTCAGTCTCATTCCACATTATTCACACTAAAACACATTTGAGATTAGAATTTTAATTAAAATAAAATTAAATACCACAGGTTTTGTTAACAGCTCTGTTTGTCCAGCAAAAATACGTTTTAATTAATTAGAGTGCTCTAGCGGGGCATTAGAGTGACAAAGATCAGAGACACTGCTTTTTATAAAGGACCTTGCTTTTATTTAATTTAAGTGTCTTCTTGCGATTTCTAAAGATTACTTTAAGCTTAAAAGTTTAAAAAAGAAAATTAGGATTTTCCTTTTTATTTGATAAAAGTTAAAAGCATAATTACGTTTTAAAGTTTTTAATACTAGGTATGTTTTAATATTTCGGCTAAAAAAATTATCATATAAAAGGTGATTTTTAACCTACAAGCAAACATAAACTAGGAAAATTATTTCAGGACATATTACCAATGAACCAAAAGAAAAAAAAATAATTTTTCCAATTGGAAAGACGTTCTTTTTTTCATTTATAATAAATAAGAATGTCTAATCCAAAAAAACAAATTAGCTTTTCGCTGTATTTTCCTATGTACATGGTGTATGGTTATATTTTGAACGTGATCTACACGATTTATTGTTTGAGATAAAAAAATATTTTAAATACAAAAGTTTTAGGGTTTTATAAGAACGGTCAGAATTTGCTAAGACAAATAAACAAATGATAATTGCAAAGTAAATACATGAGCATCGACTTATTTTAAATGGAACACCATGTATATTTTAAGTTTATTGGAAAATGCATATTATCCTGTTTTTAAAAATATATCTTTATCTATGTTTGGACCACCAGTTATCGCAGATAATGACTCTGAATCCTGGAGAAGTCAATCGCTCTAATTCATAGACAAATTAATATTTAATATGGCCTTTCTGTTATTTGTTTTGGTTGAAATGAAGAAATTGTCTAAAATAATAAATATTTTATTGTAAAAAAATAGAGCTACATGTTTTTTGTTCTTATTTTTATTATTATTTAAACACAATATTTTGGCTATGTTTATTTATAAATATGGTTATTATAGGTATCTTATATAATTATACTTTCAAAATTTAAGCATGTTTGCTTAATTGTCGTTTTTGGGTAATATAACATACATGTAATAAGTGTAAAATGACATACTATTTTAAAGTGTTCGTTAAAGTCAAAATCTTTTTTTTAATGGTTGGTAAATATAAAACAAACTATATACGCCAAGGTTGTTTAAAGTGGGTCCATGCTAAATGCTCTTAGTCTCCCCTAGAACAAAGATGTTTTCCGTGAACTTTGTTGTTAAATTAAAAAACAGTCAAGATTATTTACATACCCTATCATATTATAAATGTTAAGTGTTTTTAATACAAATAAGATTTAAATTGATTTAATAATTGTTTAACTCTAAAAGTGACTGAATAAAAATTTTCGAGTGCTTTTTCTGTAAATTGCAATATATTAACGAATAATTACTGGATTTTAATGAAAATTGGTTTGTGTTCTAAGGAGTAAGAGAGAAACAGAAAAAAAGTAAATAATTGCTTTTAAATAATTAACTATTTATCTGAATGATGGCACAAGAAAATTTTAGTGCTTTCTTACCGGAAATCAGATAGAAACGCTTTTATGCGCTGGACACCTGTTTAATTTGGCCTGGAGGACCGCAGAAGGTAAAAGTATGTTTAAAAACTCGTCGTAAGACATAGTCCTCGAAGTAACGCGTCTGCCTAAGCCGCTGTTTTGTAAATCCAATTGCTTAATCGGCTAAATAAAACCGGTTTGTGGCAAATTAAAGCGTGCATATCTTTTTTGGTAAGGGAGCACAAATATTTTTATATATAATTCTTCTACAACACCAAGAAGTTAACTAAGTTTCCATTTGTTAATTAGAAAACTAATTATTTATAGGCAAGTATTTTTTACGTATTTTTCTTTCTTTTTACTACTATTTCTCATTAAAATCCTGTAATTACTTGCTGTCATATTGTTATTTACAAAAAAATGTTGTTTTTAATAACTCACAAATTTTTGAAAAATTAAAATTTTCAAAAACCGGTCCGGGGTGTGAGTTTTAACCAATAAAGCTACCAAAATATGGTGATACATTAAAATCAAATAATCGATTTTAAGTGGCCCGCTGAATTTTTTTAACTCATTTATAAAGCAGTCCTCTATATTAGGTATAGTGTATGTATGTGTGTTTTTTTTGCCGCGATTAGAATTAAAATTATGGCTTATAATTATTATACCAAATTAATAATGACAAAAAATATATGAGTACCTTGTTTTTAATTATAGGTAGTTATTTGTTGTTAGTACTAGCGTTGTTTTTTGATCTCCGTATCTCCGTAACTAAAAATATTTAACTAACTTTTTCTTCCATTATATTAGTCATGGTTTGGCCATAGCAATTATTTCCCTAAGTTTATGCGTATTATAGGCAAAGAATCACCCTGTACAAATATGGCAATAATATTCGAAAATAATTTTATTTGGCGTGGTTGGTCACGCAGACATTGAATTGCTTAATTTGGATATAAGGGTGATTAAAAAATTACGAAACCTAGGGCGGCGATTCTACATGTTGTAATTTTAAAAAATACAATCGGCGTAGTCCTGTAAGTTAACAAATACCTCACCTTTTTTATATATGTAAACGTTTAATTAATTTACTAAATATATCACACAACTTTTAAAAATTAAGTTTTTTATACCAACTTAAACGATAAACATTACAAAGTTTACATTGAAAATTTAAGTAATCCTTTCACTTGATTTAATTTTTACTTGATTTGACAAATTTAGTGGTATATCCAACTAGTATTTTAATTAGTTTAACCGGCATTAATTCACACACTCGTTGTACTGTTAACAAACTAGTGCTACCAAACCTAATCTAGGCTGCAATTTTAATACCCAGAAATGCTTGTAAAGGTTAAGCGAAGTTTGTAACTATAAACTGTGTCATTTTAAAAATAATTAAATACGCGTCTAAACTAATTTAAAACCAGGGTGAGGCCTGTTTAAAAAAAAAACTCATGTTTCTAAATTTTTTACACAAAAAGTGCATGGTTGCTACAGCGTGTTTTTTAATGTTTTACGTTTTCCTATATCTTTATAGCTTTTATAGATTTTATTAATTTTATTATACATTTCTCCAAATCCATATAATTCGATACCGTAATTCGCAAATCAGCTAACTCCGGGCCGTACCTACCGGGTGGTGCAAGTGGTGCAAGGCACCAGGGAGCAATGCTGCGGGGGCGGAAAGTTGTGAATTAAAGGGCGACAAGTTCTGAAACGAAGGGCGGTACATAGGATAGAAACTTTGAATTTGAAAACAGGGTAATTTTAAGAGAAAAAAGGACCTTTTTTTGCTTTTCAAAATTGTATACCCCAGGACGCAAGTCACCCTAGGAACGGCCCTGCGCTAACTTTATATTGACAAAATTTTACAGCAGAGAAAAAATATTTGAAAACTAATATGAAAAGAAATTTGGGGTAGTATTTTGTACATCGTGAATGAATTCACTGGCAAACTTTGGTAGACTGCGATTCAGCAGTAAAAAAGCCACGCGGTAATGACTTCTGTCCAACTGCACGTACACTATTTAAACGACTCGATCAGAAAAAAAGCCTTTAAATTATTACCTTTTTGACTAAATAATGACACAAGAAAATCTTAGAGTTCTCTTACCAAAAGAAAGATATAATATCCCTTATTATATCACCTTAGTTTAAAGTACCTGCTTTGACAAGTAAATTATTCTGATACTATAAAAAAATAAAATAAAAATTTTGACAAGCTGCCATGTCAATGGAAATAATAGCAGAGACTTTGCAGTTGTAATCAGGGTCAAGAGACCTTTAAGATAAGATGTTACTCGACCCTTCTTTCAATTTAAAATTTCGGGGGTGCGTCTCATACCTAGGTTTCAGTTTAGGGGGTAAAAGTAGCAAACAAATTTTCCCCCTAAAATCAAAAAATTGAAGGGTCCAGATGTTTTTCTTACATGACCTGGAGTTTCCAAAATCATCTCTGTTTCGTTTCCAAATGGCCGCCCTGTATAAGTTTTATCTAAGAATCTACAATTGCCTCTATATACCGGGTGTTTCTCACAGGTGGTTCCCCCTATAAGTTTCTTAAGAAAGAAAACGAAATTTGGTATATCGTTATTTGGCATAATTTTGGATTGATTGGTCCATTTACTTGTTTTTTATTACTTCCGGTTTAACCGGAAATAGTTCACTGAATTGTATCCGCAGTTGGTTTCTTGTGAAACATTTTTAAATATTAATACTAAATAGAAAAAATTGCTTTTTAATGTTTCAAAAATTATTAGAGCATTACTCTACAATTGTTTCGCCTTTCTAGGGCTTCATCAAGAGTACTTGAACAGAATGTCATGTTCTGTTGAAATAAGATAATATATAGCGGTGGTGCCATTTAAAATTTTAAAGAAGCAGTCATTTTCGGGTAAACCGGAAGTAATAGAAAACAAGTAAATAGACCAATCAATCCAAAGTTATGGTAAATAAATACATACAATAAGTATACCAAATTTCATGTTTCTAACTTTTAAGATAAAAGTTAATGGGAGAACCACCTGTAAGAAACACCTGGTAGACTTTACATATGCACATCTTAAGATAATCTTTGGTCCTTAGAACTGTTTGGAATATCTTAAAATGGTTTGCTTGTTTTTAAATAAGCATTTTTTGTACTAAATATTCCGAAACCAATTAAGGGGAGAAAAAGGTTTAGATGGTTTAAAAAAATGTTTTTTTAATTATTTTAGAAATCGTTACTATAACCATAAAAGAATGTGTTCCCAGAGTTTTAAAGAAAAAGATTAATTCGTTTTGTTGTAACAAAAAAATTTAAGTGAACGTGCTGCTCCGCGCGTTATGTAAATCCGGTTTTAAACGCACTTTTCTCGAAATAACTTTTTTGAATTTGCGTATACTCTAGCTTAAATCTTTTTAACGAATTATTCTATAAATTGGCAAATACTTTCTTTATATAATTAGGCTCTATTTAAACTAAAACTCGTATTACATATTAGCATTGCTGTATTTTTAAATTGCTAAAAAGTTGTGAAAAACAGGCAAAAAATCGATGTTTTGGTGTTTATACCCCTGTAAAATTATATTTTTAATTTTTTTTTAAAAATTAAGTTTATATAAAAAAAAAAGGTTTATTATTAAAGTTAATTTTAAACCTCAATAATTTCAGATGAAAACAGTGGTCTTGAGACAGTACGCAAGCAGATACTTCTGACAGTGACATTCTATTATTAGCAGCTGATATATTTTATGTTTAAGAAGAAAATATTTTAAACATTTTACAATCTCCTCTTAAATATGTGTATAAAATATACACAAAGTATAACCAAATTTTATAAAATTCTTTTATCTGAAAAAATTAATAAAAATCATTAAAAAAAAATCCTAACCCTTTCCCCCTTAAGGGTAATTAAAACTATCATTTTAAATCGAATTGTGGGCAATAATTAGGTTTAGTATTAAAATGCCGCCGTTTATAGTTTCAAAATCTGTGTAACCTTTACAAGCATTTCTGGGTATTAAAATTGCAGTCTAGATTACGTTTAGTCGCGCTAGTTTGTTCACAGTACAACGAGTGTGGGAATTAATGCCGTTTTATTTAATAAAAATGCTTGTTAAATGGTAAATAGCTAAAATAAATGATTAACTAGATTAAGACAAAAACTAGTTAAATGGTGTTTCCAAAATTTGTAGTATTTTAGTGAAAACAAGTACAGTTATGGACAAAAAAACCGGAAAAACAACATTTTGTCCAAATTCAATCTTATATAACATTTTCTCTTTTTTGTTTGATTTTGATTATCATTTTGGTTTATCATCAGCTGTCTGTTATTCATATTTCCCGTAGGTCATTAAAATAAGTAGTAAATACTTTTTTATATTATATAATTCATGCAGTTTTGTACAAAGAATGTTTGTCTGATAGAAGCAAATATCACAATCAAAACTTGAAAAACCGTGTGAGAACAAAATTGGCATGTTTTTATACAAATGGTAATGTATACATATGGTTAAAAATATAAGTTGTCTAATAAAGCTTTCTAAATTAAAATTTTCGCTTTATTTTACACGCCTATATAAAAAAATGGTAAATTGGCTTTCTATATAAGTTCCAGAAGCTGTCAAATCAGCTAGCCAACCTTAGTAAGGTGCTGTAAAGCATACCCGAAAAAAGCTTTGGTGGAAAAAACCAGTGACTACTAATATATTTTAAAAGTAAATTAAAATAAATATTAATAAAAAAGATATAGTTTTAAAAATACCTAAGTCAAATTTAAAACTTTTATTAATTATGGAGAGAGGGAACTAAACTAAACTAACTAGAGTCATTTTTTCAGGTTAACCTTATTCATCGGAGTGGTTCAAACCGCATTTAAAGTGACAATATAAATATGAGAGTTAGATAAAGATAGGTATTTAAATGTTTTAAAAATGTTTTATACCGTAATAACACAATAAAGCGGCTTAGAACTATCTTCTTTAAAGTTTAAAATCGCGATAAAATAAAACCCTAATTTGTTTTTAATTTATTGTGTGTGCCTTTTTTATTTTAAAACTAAATTAATTTACTTACACTTTCTAAATAAAGCAATAAAAATGTACAAACAGCAACATAAATTTATTTTTGTTTTATCATTGCACAAATAAGAAGAAAGTTCTTACCCAAGAGAAAGATTCCATTATTGTTACCGACTATTATTTGGTTGGCACTTACCTGAAAATAAAAAAATATATATTAAAACAATAAATAATACTATACTCTATAAGCAATTGCTAAAGGTATATAGGCCAGTAAAGCAACAACAAAAGGATGTACGATGAATCACTTATTACGAAATGTTAACATGCCGGTATACACGTTAGACTGTCCGTTTTTCCACATTGCCTATGTGTTTTATTATTTAGCCAATCGAAATCAAAGAAATAATCGTAACACTGAGTATTCTAAAAATAAACCCTAAATTTTGTTAGCGATGTTTAGTTAAGTTTTTTTACCTTGATGAAACGGCCAGGTTGAAGAGCGACAAGCGTGCGAGTGGAAGAGCGATTTTTCCCAGTGCGTAGACTGCATATTCAATTGTTAAGCATGGTAGCTGCCCTGAGACCCAGCGGGTGGGCGAAAGTTAACATGCAGCCTTTGCATTGCGAAACTCGCTTCCCGCAATCTCAAGCTTGTCGCTCTGTCTGTCAGTACACTAACGCGACGCCCAAACTGAAGAGGAGGCAAGCGATTAGCGAGAGTGATTTTTGCAAAGAGAAGGGAACGGCCACACTAAAGAGTGACTCGAGCGACGAAGCGAACGCATAAGACATTGAAAAATCGCTTGCAGATCGGCGCGATCGCCCGCTTGACGCTGGTTGATCTTCAGTCTGGCCGTACACGAAGGCTGCATGCCATTTTTGCCAGGGCCGCCAAGTGTCGGTGTGACCACTTGCATTTTTACGCATTAGCGTTTAAAAAAATCGTTCGCTCGCGCCGCTCGTCGCCCGCCCGCTCTTGAGTCCAGCCGTTCGCTAAGACAAGGTGAAAGTTGAGACGCGTATAGCGCATGTGAGGATCACGACTGGCAAGGCACACCTGTCATACGCGTTGCGTGGTAATCGACATATTGAGATGTATGTGTCGCAATCAACCGCTTCGAGGCCAGTCTAATAGTTAGAACAACACATTTGTTGTTTTTAAACCTAAGTTTTTATTGAAATTCAGATGGTACTCTTATAATCAGATTTATTTTTTTGGTTTTAGGTAAAAAACAATTTCAAATCACATTATAAGTATACTATATCGGAAAGAAAATAAATTGGACACTTTCAAATTTAAACTATAAAGTAAGTAGTACCGATTTAACTAATTATACACAAAAGTAACCACAGCAAGCTCAGAATATGAAAATTTCGACAATAAACAAAACAATAAAACTATATTTCTTTGAAAATCAGGCGCACGCGACGCAAGAAACTGTGCCACTTGACCACATATTTTAAAAACTAATAAATGTAAAAAAATCGTTTTATTGGTGTTACAATTAAGGAGATGTTTAATTTAAAAAGAAAAAAATCATACACTGCATATTTTAGGAGATAAATAAAATCTAGATTGACTATAAAACAATAATATTAACACAAAAACTACTTTTTTTAATTTTACCCATAAAAAATAGAGTGGGTAGAACTTAATAAACTTGACACTTACAAAAAGAAGCCACTTTTATATAGATTTTCTTAATTTTATTTTATTGTATATTATATTATTATCGTTAGATATACAGTGTATCCCAGGATTGGTGTTATAAGAGGATAAATGTAGCAAACATTTTTGGAATTTTAGAACGTCCTTTTAGAACGATGCAACGTCCAAAAGTAATAAATTCAAAATGTTTGTCTATTTAGTTGTATACAGGGCAAGTTATTACTTTAAATATAATAAATCAACAAAAGTAAAGAACTTTTATTTTTTTAGAACTTGGGCAAAATTTTATAAGTATATAAGTATTGTAAAAATCTTAATTTTATGTTAAAAATTTAAACTAAAAGTGTTTTGTCATAATTTCTACATTACGCATTAAATGTTTTTAAAATTATTTGTTTGAGAAAGTGTACAAATGGGGATGTTTTTATTTTTAACTTATTAATATTTTTGCTTAGATACAGTGCTTGCCTAAAGTCAGGACCCCCTCCTAACTTTTGAATTGATTGGTAATTTTTTATAAATATTTGAAGACTAAAGTAAAACAACATAGACAAAATTTAAGACAAGAAATGACAGGTATAAATGTCAAATTGACAGCTGAGCGCCATTTTGAAAAAAAAAATAAATGAAAAGGGAGTCTGGTGGCACATCATTTTAAAGTTCCTGACAAGTACTTAATAACTCCAGAATATAAAGTATAGAAAGATCAATCTTACTTGTCCCTTGCGTCACAATAGTGCCACCAGCAAATGCCATAAGAAAGCGCTTGGTGTCATTGATGACGTAACGGACAAGTAAGATTTATCCTGCTATAAATACCTTTACCTCCCAAAAATGGTGGTACTTTAAAAATACCTGAATACCTGGATGACCATATCTCCAAAACTAATATAAGTAGATATACCTTATGTGGTATTTTCTTAAAGGTTTTTGGATAATCTTTTAGTGGTAATATAATATACAGGGTGCGTCATTAAAAAATCTTTACTTTTTTGCCTACCCTGTATAGTATCACCAATATTACCATTAATTAAATCCTTAAAAGACATTTAAGAAAATACCACATCAAGTGTATCTAACTTTAATAAATTCGGAAATACGGCCATCTAAATGGGTTATTCAGGTAACTTTCAAAGGACCGCCATTTTGTAGTAAGTAGAGATATTGACTTTATATTCTGGGGTTGAAAAGTACTCCTCAGAAGCTTTTGAATAATGTACCACAAGACCTCTCTTTCCATTTAATTTTTATTTTCAAAATGGCGCGTAGCTGTCAGCTTGACATTTATATCTGTCATTTTCTGTGTGAAATTTGGTTTATGTTGTCTTACTAAAATTTTAAATTTTTATTGAAAAATCGCAAACAATGCAAACTTTAGGCGGGAAGTCCTGAATTTAGACAAGCACTGTATATAAAGTTTTACCTTGGTATTGCTTTCTATTTTTTATTGTTAAAAGCAAGAAAATATCAGAAAAAAAGAGTTTTTAAATTAAATGATACCTTTTTTAAATATATTTTTTAAAAGGCCAACATTTAAAAGGTCCATGATATTTAAAAAGTGTTTTTTACGTAACTAACACTAAGGTACTGTAAAAGAAACAACAATGTTGTTAATTTTTGTTTAAGATGCAAAAATAAATCAAAAACCATACATAACAACTTGAGTACGACATTCTTTTTGTTAGGTTAATTAAATTATATATTAAAATAATAAAATAAATTATTAGCAATATATATAAAGATTGTAGTTTTTAATATTTTAATAACAGCGTCACGTTTAACAACTTTTTCTTTAATAGTTGATCACGATAGCTCTGACTATATCTATTGAAACATATATTTGTAGATTGGCAAGTTTTCAAAAAATTTAGAAAGAAATCTATCTTTTCCAACGCTTTCTAGTGTCTAAATAAAAAAAAGTATAAATAAACTGACCTGAATTGATATATTTTAAGGTTGCAAGTCAATCAATTTGGTACATTTATTTTTTAAACACCCTTTATAAAATAAGTTAGCAAAACATTTTGGCTAAAATATAGTATCAACGTATACTGATTTTTGTCCAATGGGTTTTATAAATTATTTAAGTAAATCAAGCAGTTTTTCCGTAATTTTTTTATAGTTAATATTGTTATTAGGGTGAAGTAAAATATTTTTATCCAACACTTACATATAATATCTACATAATTGATCAGATTTTGAGGATATATACTACTATAAGTCACTAGTGAGCTAAAGCACCCTTTAGCTCACTAGTGAATTATAGACTTTAGCTCACTAGTGACTTATACTAATTCTTTATTACTTCCAACATATAAAATTTTGTTGCTGGTGTTGACAATGACAAGTAACAAATAATGGATGACGTTTTCAAATTATTTTCGATATTAGAAACGATTTATACGAAAGTGTTGATAAAATTTTGTATTAGACACGTGAGTTATTACATATAAGTCACTTAAGAAGATTACCTCTCTCGCCCTTCGGGCTCGAGAGTTAAACTTTTCTTGCGTGACTTATATGTAATATAACTCACTTATCTAATAAATAACTATTTTTCTTAGCCTCGGAATAAAAGTTGTCATTTGTTAAACAATAAAATAAAATTAGTATTATCTGCATATTTTTTTGTTTTTTTATCATTTAATAACAACCTTTTTATGCAAATTAGAAGTTATAAGTTACAAAAATTTTTACTATTATTGTAATTAAAAAAAACAAAGAACAACAAGTTTTTTTTACCCACGAGAGTAAAACTTGCGTTTAAAATGGTCATATTTGTTTATTGCCGGATGTTTTTCAAACGAACAAAGACAAAAATACATTTTGCCGTCAAAAATTTTTACTTATAATTAATTTTTAAAATTAGGGGACCTCCTTAAGATGCTAAGTAATACTACTTTAGTCTTTTAAATATTTTTTTCTTTAATTAGTGACTAATTTCACTTTCAGGGTAAAATGAAAATAAACTAAATATTTTACTTCACCCTAATAATTAAGTCGACTTTTTAATTTTTATACCGGGTGTTGCTCCGTCGAGCGGGACATAGGGAATCCCATGTAAATTTTGAAGTGGTCTAATACTGGCTCCCCTAATTATTTTAGAGGAAAATATTATAAGGATTTTTTAAAGAGCACGAAAAGTTGTACCCAGTTTACAAATTTCAGCTCTTCTTAGTCTGCCAGCTAAGAGATAAATGGTAAAATAAGTTACGAATCTCCTATCTTCTTACGCGCCCTGTATTATTAGAAGTTTATAATAAAATACCAGAATAATTATTTAACCTCTTACTCTTAAGTTGTCAGATCAATGTCACATCACTTTTAAATAATGAAGTACTCAAATCAAGAAAAATCACTATTATAAAATGATTTTATCAGAGGAAAATAGTTATCGAAGAGTAGCGGACATGTTTGCAGCCTATTTTCCCAATAGGCCAATACCAAGTAAATCGACAATAGAACGGACGATAAAAAAATTGAAACTACAGGCACAGTAATCAATAATTGCAAATATGAAGAAAATCGACGTTATAATCAGAGACAAATTGTACAAAACGATAGACGTGATACTTTGTGTAGAGAAGGCCGAAGGAAACATGAGCTCGAGACAACTGGAGGACATTACTGGACAAGACCACACCACAATATCCCGAATTTTAAAAAGATGTTATTACCACGCTTACAAGTACGAAATACACCAAGACTTAAAAGACGGAGACGAAATACGACGCGACGGCAGGAATTTTGCTTTGAGATGATGGAGAGGACAAACACTGACAGAGGTTTTTTTACAAAATATTTGCTTTACTGACGAATGCACTTTTACATTGAACAACGAACCCAACATTGCCGGTACTGGAGTAACGAAAACCAAAATTGATTTCTTGAGACAAGGAGTCAATATCCACAAAAAATTAATGTTTTGGCGGGAATTTTCGGCCACCATATCCTTGGACCATTTTCCCTTGACCGAAATTTGAATGCGGAGTACTTTCTGGAACTTTTAGAGGAACAAATTTTGCCTGCTTTGAACAACGTTGCTCGTGAAAATCAAGAGATTTGGTATCAAATGGATGGCTGTCCAGCACACAGTACCAGAGCTGTGCGCGAATACAACGCATTTAATAACGACATCATGGGCCCGAACCACGCAATATCTTGGCCAGCCAGGTCTTCGGATCTTTCGCCAAACGATTTTTTTATATGAAGACATTTAAAAACTAAGCTTTATTCCAATAAAAATATGAAAATTTAGATCAGCTAAGAAATGCTATTTCCGCTGAATGTGTCAGAATATCGATGTACCAACTAGCCAACGTAAGAGATGAGTTTTATAATCGTTTGGGTTATTGTCTGGCAGTTAATGAAGGAATATTTGAGCATTTGATTAAATCCTGATATTTTTGTCATAAATTGATTTCTAAATGTAGACAAATTTGTTTTATTGTCTTGCGTAACTCTGAGTGCATGTGTTGGAATTAGCTGTAAACTAAAATAAAATGCGAGGATTCTTTTTAAAATTACCGTATAAAATTGTTTAGTTTTGGCAATGACATTATAAATTAATGATTTAAATTGTCACTGACAAATCGATATGGTGTTTTTATTATTGATTTCTAGAATGCTTAAATTTTTATTTTGGGTGGAACTTATTGTGCTCTTCAATAAATCCCAATAGCATTTTTTTCTAAAATAATTAGGGGAGCCAATATTTGACTACTTCAAAATTTACATGGGATTCCCTATGTCCCGCTCGACGGAGCAACACCCGGTATAATGTATAAAAACATAGGATGTTCCATTGTTCCATTTAAAACAGCAAAGGTGAAATCACTTCCTCTTAGACTAAAAGCGCCCCATAAAACCTAAAACGTTAGAAATCTTTATTCTTTCCAATTCCGGGATGGTTGTGTGTCAAGCGGAAAGTTTCAAATCTCATTGTTTACAAAATTTTAATATCTTAAAAAAAATAGAAGTAAAGGATTAAAAAACGCAAGAAAGTTAAAAAACACGTTGTAGCTAGTAAATAACGCAAGATAGATAATAGCGGTTTTCAACAGTAAGCTTGACTTGAAATTTGAGTCTCGCAAGGGGGTCACATTTTTATGTAAAAGATTTCTACGTAAGTTTCCTATAAAAAGCGTTGAATTTGGCCCACCCTGTACATCTATAATTTATCATATAAAAAAACAAATAATAAACCACATAAATTTTGGTTTTTCCAAGTATATGTACATTAGCTTTAATGGTAATATAATAAAACATGTATAGAATTATAAAGCTTTCGTTAAAAGATAGTAGGTTTGCGTAGTAAAATACATCAATGGGATGTTTAGTTTCCCACTACAAAAGCAAAATTTTAAAACGGGCTTTGAAAATATTGTTCTTTTATTGTATGAATAATATCTTTAATCGCTTTGCGTGCACCTCTCTTTGTAGCACAGCACCACTTTTACGGAAAAATCATTAATAAAGGAAAAAGAAGAATTGAGAATAGAAAAACGGGGTCAAATGAAGGAAATATCTCACGCACAATTTATCCGCGCACTTTTGTATTTCGTTTCGTTCTATTTTTATCTTGAGTCGGCATCGTTTCTTGGTCATTTATTTAAAGTTGTGACAAGCAGTATTCGGTAAACCATTTCTTAAGACTGCTGTGTTTTCTGAAAAGAATTATGAAGATCCATAGAGTCTATTTTTACTAAAAAGTAGGATATTTTTGATTAAAACAATATTCTTAGGCTTGTTAACGAATTTTTCCCACAAATTCCAATTAGTTTTTTTACTGTTACCAGTTACTGACATTTAATTTGTTTTTATACCATTTGAACAGGGCCGGATTTAGAGGTGTGAAGGCCCTGAGGGAATGGTGAATAACACGAAAAGCAAGAGTCTTAAATAAATAATGTTGTTGTTCACCTGTAAGATATAATCTCATCATCATTGATAGGTACCGTACTAAAAATCATTTAGTGATCGGCATCAAGTATTACCGGGAGTGGATAAGTAAAGTATAGAAAATAAATGGAAATAAATTCCAACTGTGGTAAACTGCATGGATTGACTTAAAATTCTAACTGAAGGTAGTGAATAGCCCAAGGATCATAACCTATATCGAACTGAAAGGCGCCAAAACCCTGGGGTGGTTACCACCCCCTAGGGAGTGGAATTTTTTTATTACATTTTAATAACAGAAATTGATTAAAAAGTAATTTTAAGCAAAAAATATTTATTATATTTTTTTGTTAAACTAATACATCTCAAGTTATTCGCAATTAAAAGTAATAATTTTTTGACCAAAAAGTCGACGATTTTAATGGGGCTTTCTCGAATAACTTGTAAATTATGCATTTTATTAAAAAACTTTAAGAAGCAAAATTGTTGACTTTGAAAAGACAAACAAAACTTTTTTATTATAATTTTTTAACGACCAAGAAGATATGTAATGTAAAATTTGATGGGTTTAATGTCAAATAACGGAAAAATTCTGCATATTTTCGGGAAAACTTAAAAATCTTCCTTAAAGTACCTAATTAGGCTTTTTAATTCTAATTTTTTCTACGAAAAAATCAATTGAGACAACCCCTAACTACCCACTAAATTAAAAATGAGCTTCAACCTTTTGCAGTTTTCTTTATACATGTAATATTAAAACGTCCAAAAAGTTTGACCAATTTTAAATTTTTAATTTTAGAAACATTTATGCTTAAAGTAAAAACAAGTTTCCACAATTTTTTATTTTTTATCCTTTTTTGCTAAATTACTAACTGATAAAATTTTAAATTGCAACTTTTTTAATGACTAAAATTTTTATTGTGTGTAGATTTTTTGTACTTTAAATATTTCGCGATATGTATCGTTTAAAACCTCTATTTACGAACGAGCACCACCTTTTTTAAGCCCTTTAAATTCACCCCAATTAAAAACCAAAGAATCTTAAGAAATTTTACTTACAGAGAGCCTTGTAGCCCTTAAAAATCCCTATAAAAAGCTATTCAAAAGATCTTCCTAACTTTAATAATAAAGGAGGTACGTTAAAAAAACCAATTAATTTTTCTTTAAAAAATTGGAATAGGCCACTTTGGAGCATAATAATACATATTATTTTTGAAATAAATCATTTTAAATTGGTTAAACTTCTCAGGGATATTATTAATAGATTAATAAAGGGAATTGTAAACGAGTGAGCGTCAGCTTTGATTAGGGGGTTGTTTTTTCGTAGAAAAAAATTAGTACTTACCATATTTTTATCAGGCACTCAATTTTAATGCTAAAGACTTTTTTTTAAGAACAATTTTATCATGTACTTTAGAAAAACGTTAATATTTTTTCTCAAGAAAACAGAATTTTCCCGTTATTTGACTTTGAATTTATTAAATTTTGCATTTAACGAATAAAAGCTTACTATTAACACTTTTTATCTTAGTTCGTATTGGTCGTAGAATAAATAGGACAAAAGAATTCTGTTTGTCTTTTTAAAACCTACCTTGCTTGCAATGGTTTTTTTTTGATAAAATGCAAAATTTTTAAGGTATTCGCGAAAAACCCATTAAATTTTTGATTTTTTTATCAAAAAATTGTAACTTTTAATCGAAAATAACTAGAAATATACTGGCGTTATAAAAATACGTATAAAACATTTTTTGCTAAGAATCAGGTTTTTAATTTATTTATGTACTTAAATGGAATAAAAATTTCGACCCTCTAGGGGGTGGCAACCAACCCCAGGGTTTTGGCGCCCTACGGTTCGATATAGGTTTTGATCTTAGGACTATTCCCTATTTTCTGTTAAAATTTCAAGTCAATCTATGCAGAACCAAAGAATTGTCAGGTTTTACCGTTTTTTTGGCTTCATTTCCTGTACTAACTTATCAAAGTGACTGCCACTTTATATCAATCTCTAAACAATTAGATTGTCATGAAAAAATACTCTGAAAGGTCTTACTCTAAAAAACAACCTGTTAATTAAGCCTGACAATTTATTCCTAGATAGAGGGAGTGGGTATCAAAAATAGTTACATTGGTTATTATTATTATTTGTTTTATATTTGCTCAAAAATATTAACTATATACAAGGTGTTACAGAATTTTGTTAAAACAATTTTAAAGCGGATTCTACTATTAAAAAATATGTAAATGTTTATATAAACATGGGTCCGTAAATTGTATTGTGGTTCTTACATAACTGCTAATAAAAAGCCATAAATCCTAAGTTTTAGAAGAAAATTTCTCGCAATGTTTCTATTATTGCCTAAAACGTGCAATTAGGTGGATCCTATTTTTTTTCTTTTAAACTAAAGAAGACATAAAAGGATTAGAAGACATTAAGGCTGAATTTTTATTTCCCAATCTTACGAAGGCACAAAATTTACCAAACATTTACACATTAAGTGGCGTACCATGTTAAAAATATTTTCTTGGTTGCCGCTCGAGACGCCAGTGAACTTAACAAATGTCATTAAGTTAGTTATTTATTTAATCCCTTAATTTTATAAAAACCATTGCTAAATTTAAACAAAATTGGGTAAAGAATATTTATGATATAAAAAACATATTTTATTTTTTCAGTTTGACACCCAGTATCTGGGTGTAGAATCTGCCCTTAAAAATTCTTAACAATATTTTGTAATACTTGCATAAAATTTTATTTTTTTAATTTACTTTTTAATGCTTCTTTTTATTTTTGACTTGCCCGCTTCCCCTTTCTTCAATAAATATACAAATGTCAATTTTTTTTTATAACTAAAAATATATATTTTTTTAATTAAAAACACACACCTTGCTATAAGTATCCCAATTATTAATAATTAAAATAAACAGAATTTAATAAAACCATAATTTATATTTGTATTTTCATGCTCTTTAAAAATACTACAAAAGAATGTTGTAGGCAACACTAGCCCTACTATCTTAAACGATGCTCTAAGTAGGTCTGTCTCAAAATTTATGTACTTAGAGTACCGAGTGTGAAATTAGTGTTGGCAGTGTTGAAAGAGAGTCATAACCTGAAAACAACTTTACTGATGTGATATTGTTGTCGAAAACGTTATTTGCAAATAAAAAGGTAACTCAAAATTTAGCAAAAAGGCGCAAAAATGTACTTAGAATATTATTTTATAATAAAACGCATTTATGGCTTTTTTTTACACCAAACAGGCTTTGATTTGAGAAACTTTATCACAATAAGTAAATTTTTATTTTATACCAAACATCCGTTAAATTTAATTTTTATTTTTCCAAAAGATATTTTTAAAAGAAAACCCTTTTTACATATTTTTTTTTATATAGGGATTCAAATTTGTTCAAAGACTTGATTAAAATATTAATTTAAAATACGCTATAAAGTAATAAATTTGTATTTAGTAAGACAGATAATACATTTGGTTGATCAAGGTCTGAACCAAAAAAACCTAACAAAGCATTAGAAAAAGTTTATGAACAGAGTTTTATTTAGATTTTCTTATTTGTAATTTTAAATTACAAAGTTTAAAAACTTACGCTGGTGCTTAAATCAATAAACAAAAAAAATGATAAATTTTGTAGATTTGGGAAAAAAAAGCTTTCTCGAAAAATAATAATAAATCTATTCTATGAAAATAAGTAAATTTTACAAAAATTAATAATATACAACGTGTGTCCGTAAGTATGGGATTTTCTTTTATTTTTATTTTTACGAAAAAATTATCCCTTATAAAAAATGTAACCAGCAAATATTAAATTGCATTTATCATCGACGATGTTTGGCTAAATATGTTATTTTTAAAAAAGTTAAGGTAGGGTGGGGATTTTTGGTGACTAATTTATCTGTGAATAAGGTGCTTTGGAATAAAATGGGCGCGAAAAGGAGGGAATGACCTTTTTTTTGTCATCAAATTTTATTTCGGGTGGTGAAGTAAAGGCGCCTGGCACTTAAATAGGCGCTACGGAGGAGGAAAGGACCTTTTTTTGATCTTCAAAAATTTTTTTGGACAAAAATAGGCACTTCGGGAATTCTATCCTGGGCGCCTCAAACAGTTAATACGGCCCTGGCCTCAGGGCTTAGTACTGGCACCAACATTGTTTTTTCTTCACATATTTTGCGACTTACGAGGTTTAGTGGTTATTCTATTTTTTTTTGGCCAGAAGTGTATATTCAATAATTATTCAAAAATATAGAGTTTATGTCTTTCTACATACAAATGTACATACTAAAGAAGGTTAAGCTTTATGTTTAACGAGTAAAGAAGCTTTGCCAAACAACTAAATTACCCTGTATAATTACAAATTGCGTTATTACAGTTACTGTAAATGTGTAAGTGTTTACAGGAGAAAAGTTAAACATCAAATTTTAGACAACTTAAATAGCCAAGAAACAATGCCAAGAGTTTGACAAAAATAGAACGAAAGTACGTGGATTAATTTTAAACCAGGATATTAGTTTCATTTGACATCGTATTTTTATTTTCTATACAAATATAAACATATTTTTTTAGTTTAAACTAAGATTTTTTATTAATTGGGTCCAAGGCTATGATTTTATTACAGAATATAATAAAATATACCGAAGGTAATATAATAATTTTTGCATTATTTCCAATGACTAAAAATGCAATAAATCCAAAAAAACACACCATTCAGGGTGACTACACTTAAATCGGCCAAGTCGGCACTATTGCTTACTTTTTTAATATTGAATATATGTACGTAGTCGGATATTAGAGAAGTTGTAGTATTTTTTCCGCTGCTTAACGTGCTGCCAACAGAAAAACAATTAAACATTGTTGAAAAAAATATGTTTTCTTTGCGGAACACCCAGTATTTTATATCATCATTTAAAAGACCTATTAAAGAACTTTAAAAAAGTCCTCAAGTGATATATCCAATTTTTAATAGTTTCTAAAATATGGCCATTCTCACGAATTTGATAGTAACCTGGCATTTTTTAAATAAAACACCCTGTATATTGCATTACTGTTAAATAGATATTTTTAAGGAGCTTTAAGAAAATGCCACCTTAAATAAATTTACATGAGCGCTGTAATGCGCATTAGCCAAATGCAAATTTAAATAAAACCCATGTGTAAAGATTCTTAAATCGGTGTCAGTCTTATTGCATTACAATAGTTCTGTGATTATTACAGAGTATAGGTGGGGGTCATGGCTCTGGTGAGCAAATCTTTTTTTTTTATTAAACCCAACACTAATACACACTATAGGTTTACTTAAGAATTCTATTCCCACCTTTAGGATACCAAACAAGAAGAAATAATTTATGCATTTTTGTCAAAGTGATCAGACCAGAAAAAAAGGGGCAAGGTAAAATTTTATTAGGTGCCCAAGCGAGAAGTTCCCAAACGGGAATAAACCCCCGGTCCGACTTATTTGCCAATCTCATGTAAAAGATATGGTATACGGTACCTCGGGAGCCGTCACCTACACCGGCATAAATGTTTCACTTAAAATCGACGTTTCGGTAGCAAGTCTGTCACCTAACTAATTTTAATTAATTTCATTTATTTGAATGCTTTATTAAGAAATATCGCCAAATCATTTCCAAATAAAATGGTCAACTTTTATCGAATGCATGAGTATGAACTTGTAACTTCTTATTTGTGAACGTTTTATTGTAAATTTACATAAAATGTCAAGAAGATTCAAAATAGACCTGGGCAAAAATTAAAAATGGAAATTTGTAAAAAAACTACTTAATCGATAATTTTTTTGACCTAATATAATTATTTGAACAACTGAAAATTTAATGCGATATTTATCGATCAAATTTGCTTAAAATATTTTCTATATAGTTTTTTTTTTATATTTTATTTTCATCCTTATTTGTTTCATTTTCTTTAACTTTTAAACTTTTGGACTATGTACAGGTTACAATTAACTTACTATAATACCACTATCTAATATCATTATCCCATTTTTATATCGTAAAATTTGCACCCCAACATGCTTCGACACTGGTAGCTTATTTTCTAAAAATATTCAACTAGACCATTGTTAAAATGTTTATGGCCCTATTGTATTGTATCTTTTACAGAGTGTGGAGAAGTCGTTGGTTTATATTA
This sequence comes from Listronotus bonariensis, assembly GCA_014170235.1. Lineage (NCBI taxonomy): Eukaryota > Metazoa > Arthropoda > Insecta > Coleoptera > Curculionidae > Listronotus > Listronotus bonariensis. The sequence continues at coordinate 93,936 of JACEGR010001958.1, read as the reverse complement.
AAAATAGTCTAAAGACTTACCTTGTAATAAACCCTTTTTGAATTTATAATACCTTCTCTAGCTATTATGATTTAAGAAACACAGATGTATTTCTTTTATAGTTTTTGAAATATGGCCATGCAAATATAAAAATTGTGTTAAATTTCCATTATATTTATACCAGTGATAGTGAACCAATTGCACGCGTGCCCAAGTTGGCACGCGACGTAAAATTTTGGGCACGCGAGTAAATATTTTTTTTTGTTTATATGACTGAAACTAAAACGAGAAAAGTTTAAATGTTTTTTCTATTCTTCAAAATTTGAAGTACCAAAAGAAAGTATTGGAGCAGGTGAAGACCTTATATTTAAGTATTTTTATGGCACACCAAACACATCTTTTTACATTTTTGTACCAAAATTGCACGTACATACAAAAAGGTTCGCCATCACTGGGATAGACATATTAAATGTAATGTATGTATTTTTAAAAGAATCTTATAATATTTATTCACTGATAATGCACTAAACAGGGTGTTTTATTTTAAAAAGGCCAGTTTTACTATCAAGTTCCTAAGGATGGCCATATTTCCAAAACTATTAAAAATTGGATATAGGTATCTTATAAAGACTTTTTTACATCTCGTTTATAGATCTCTCCAATGGTAATATAATAAACAGGGGGTTTTATTTAAAAAAAAAAACTTTTTGCAATAAATTAAAAACTTGATATTCAATTATTTTCCTGTTAACAGCACGTTAATCAGTGGAAATAAAATGACTTCAAAAACTTTCATAATTGATTTTTAAACCCTTCCTTTCTCCAAATTCCTACACAACACAATTTTTCAGCTGTAAACCAATGTGATCAAGGGGTTTTTGACAAATTATGGAGTTCAATAAAATTTTGCATTATTGTGGTTATCGATTACAAACATTATTCTTAATAAGTTTCTCTAATGATAATTTGCCTAAAAATAAAAAATTAAGGTAGTTTACCCTTGGAAAATATTTTTTTGGTTTTTGCAAACCCTGTATTCAAAATCAACATTTTCTCTTTGTGAATCCTATTTTTTCCAAAAGCAAATTTTTTATGAAAAATAAATTTTTTGGTACATATGTCCTCTTGTTAACCCCATCCGTGGACAGTCTGTATAATAAAAATGTTTTGTATTATTTAAGCGATTTTGATAATCAGAAACTACAAAACTACAAAAGTACGTGTTATTTATGCGACAAAAATTGAATTATGTGTGTATTGTTTATTAAAAGTGGCAAATGTTTAAAACAAAATAAATATTGAACATATCAGTTTTATAACTTACGCAAAGTGGCAAAAAAATGCAACCGCAGTAAGTCGCTAAAATTTTTATAATTTTAAATATTTGTTAATACCTCCCCTATTTGGAAACGTGTATACCTAATGATGTATAAATAAATTAAAATTTTGAGATTACCCTTATGTTCTAAGTTACTTTTTTCTGTAAATGTTTTAACTTTTTTTTGTACTACTTAAAAAACATCAAATACAAAATTATTTTTTTAATGTTAAGTATCGCCTTCTTAGAAATCTGTGAGCTACTAAGTTGTTTAAATTAAAAAGTATTTAAAGTATGTTTTTAATTTAGTTTAAATCACTGCTGTTTTTTTCTAAAAAAATCATGATTTTTTGGGTATTTAAAATGGCATTTTTAAAAAGGCGTAATAAGCTTTTTAACGATGTACAACAACATAAGTACTTTGAATTAAAAAACCTAGTTTTGTGTTTGTGTTTGCCACCGCAAATAAAAAAACAAAATTGGTATGTAATTTTTTTAAATATAATTACTTTTTAAATAATTTTTTAAAAGATTTGCATGATCCACTTCGTTTCCACTAAATTAAATCCCGATAGGGGTGAACACACTGCTTCTATGGTTTAGTGTTTTTAAGTTAAAATCTTATGTACTTTTTACGCCCCAGTTATAGTAATAAAATTGTTTTAAAAATAACCACCACACAAAAACTTTATAAAGTACATTGGCAACCAACGACCCCACACAATAATGATCGACACAATGCCTTAGATGGACACTATTAAACTTATAATTTTCGTAACGCGTTTTTTTGCTTCCTTACAATTTTCATTATTTAAGATTGGGAAATAAAAATAAATTTTTAATTACGAAAATGGGCATTTTAATATAGGACGGTTTGGTATAATTACTTCTTAAATTTTTAATAGGTAAGCAACAATTTGAGCGACGCTTACTAAAACTTTAAGAGGGAACTGGTAATATACATAAAAGTTTTAAAAACAAAAAATGAAGAATTAGGAGATAATATAACTTTGTTTACTGTTCAATTTATTTTTGTATTCCATTAATATTATTGGATTACATTTGTGGCTTAAACATATTTTTAATTTACTACTACTAAGAAATTATTTCTAAAACAAAAAAATATATATACAAAATATATGTAGTGAGGTTTTTGTGTTATAAGTACCTGAAAAAAATTGTTAACAATTTTAACAAAAAAAAAAACAATAAATCCTATTAATAATAGGTTAACTATTTTTTTTTCAATATCACTGGCGTAAATAGGGTTTTCATTTTCTTTTTTATTAAAAAATTAAAACATAAAACCTACAGTAAATATTAACGAAATAATATATATATAAAGAGAAACATTTTATTGACAAATTTTTTTACTCTACAATTTTTTTTGTAACGCAAGACTTTTAGATGTCTCTAATAAGAAGAAAGTGGCAGATATTGTTACCAAATTTAAGATTAAAAAATAAAATAAATTAAATTTATAAGGATAATAAAGGAGGATTTGCTTTCGAAATTTGGATTTTTCTAGGGAGGGGAGGGTAGTTAATTAAAATGTTAATCTTTAGACCAGTAGCATCTGCTATGTATTTGGTGTGGGTCTCCTGTTCCACTTTTTGGTTAAAATAGTTTAAAAATCCTATGTACGCCATTGTCCAACAAACAGGGTGTATTAAAGTTAAGTCATTTATTTTTAATAGCATACGCATTAAAAACCTGACAAACAAACAAACAACTTTTCCATGCGAATTTTCTTTCTCTAGTTAAGCTAAGAGGCGATTCAAACCCCCAACCCCCAGCAAACAAGTCACTTTGACTCACTTAAAGAACTTATAAAAAGCAATAAATTGCATAAATAATAACTATTATTATTAGCTAAGAATTTGTTTTGAAATAAATAAAAAGTGGCCAATAAAACACAAAAATCCCAGCAAACAGTAAATGAAAATTTTAAAAATGTTAGTGCAATGTTTTAAGTTAATAAGATAAGTGATAATTAAGTACTTGCTTATATTTTTTTTCAGAAATAATATAATTTAATAACGGTAAGCCCTAATTGTAATTCTAATCGCGTTAAAATTTAATCACAACCAAGAGTATAGTATACTATAAGATGTACCAATTACTATTATCATATCTTGTTATTTGATTTTTTTTTAAATTAAAACCAAAAAATCCAACGACTTATTTTACAGAGCTGTGTAAAACTATACCTTATTATTTCTAAAACAAAAAATGGTTTACTATTTATTATTTGTCTTCCTAATTTGCCATATATTGCTTAATATAAAAAATTGATAATCCTACTAACTATAAATATTTTAATAACTTTTTTCCATATTTATTTATTTATTGTTTGTCCTTGGCAGTATTTTTTTTAATATAAGGTCTGGGCACACAAAACCGCCGCAAGCCTGCACCGAGCCAGGATTCACAATGACAGAGGAAAGTAGGACAGATTAATTCGAAAAACTTTAAAAGCATTTTTTATGTCCTTAAAAATATGAGAAGCATTTTTGTCTGTTCGTTTGTATTATTTATATATATCTTCTTGTTTGTTTTGTTAAAATAGAATTTTTCATCTTATTTTTGTTCCTGTTTATCCAAAATTATATGGTAGTATAGTGTGTTTCCTTCTTTGTGATTTATTTTACGATTAGGGGTTATTTAAAGCGTAGTATAACAGAATCATATTACTGCAATTTTATTAAATACAAAACTTTTTGCACCTCATCCCCCTACATTTAACCAGAAAACGCACGGCTGCGGGCCGGTTGCGGTTATGTGTGTCCAGACCTTTATGCGTATAGGGTAAAAATTACCCCATATTGATAAAACGGGGATAAAAAGCTTTTTTGTTGACTTCTGTATATGGATCAATTAACTTTTTTTGTAAAAGTTTTATATTTTCATATTTTTATTGGCATTTTTTTTTGTAATATTATTAAATAATAGGCAATTACCGTCTTTATTGTAATACTCAATAAGCAAAGCACTTTAAACCATTTTAACGATAGAACCAGAAATAATGGGCAATCAAGTTACATATTATAATTAAGAGATTAGTTGCCCGATGGACATTTTTTTGTGTATTTTTATGCTTACAGTAGAACTTAAAATAATACCCGTATTATCCAGACCATAATTATTTATTTATTTAAACAAATTCATTACTTATCTTAGTTATTTAAGTGACTGGTTTTTCAAGAGAATGGCGCCCCGACAAATTTTTGTTTTTTTTTAAACCATGAGCTGTCTGATATAACAAATATTTAATTTTTAACATTTTTTTAAAATCCTAACAGCAAAATGTAAATTAAATACAATCTTAAACACCATCATTAAATAAAAATCTTTATTACTTACATATTTTTGCAGGTTGTCCAACGGACACATTAAAGCCAATCATTTTTTTTGCGAAATTTAGGCCTCATATATGACGAATTGTCGCAATGATTTACCAAGCATACCGACTTACCGACAGAGTATCACTACTTAAATTCGATTAGACGCTATAAGAGGGTATGATGTCGATGTTGCAGAAATATAGTTTTGTTTTTATTTTTAAAGAATCCTAATCAATACGACTGTAGAAACGTCTTAATCAAGAAAAAGTTTTTATCGAGTTGATTTTAATTAGTTTGTTTTTTTTTTTGAAGAGAAAACTTCTTTTTTTTTTCTATTTCTAAAGAAAGTTTAAAAATAAAAGTTCATTTTTAAATATTTTTACAAGTTTTGTACCCTACTCTCAAGTCTTGGGACTGTCTGTGCCCAGTCCCAAAATCTCGGGATTGGAAAAAATTTGGGATTATATCCCCTAGGTGCGACGGACTTTGTCTGGAACCAAATATATATGCAAAAATGTCAAGCTAAACCTTTTAAAAACATTAAAAAAATGTTCTTATAGGTAGTTTATCCATATATATATATATTTTTAAATTACAGGTATTCAAATAGAAGCGTGTTTTAGTTAATGAAATAATGGCATGGGGACCAAGAGTACAATTATAAAACAAGTCACTTTGAATCACTTAAAGAACTTATAAAAAGCAATAAATTGCATAAATAATAACTATTATTATTAGCTTAGAATTTGTTTTGATTGAAATAAATAAAAAAGTGGCCAATAAAACACATAAAATCGTATATGTATATTTTTGGGGGGACAGAGTGATTTTGCGCTTGGACAAATAAAAGTTGATTGACCATATATTTTCTGGATGTACACTGTGCAGTGATAAACAATAAACAATTTTACATTAGCTTTAAAGCACGCCAATTGTATTACTACTTACGTTTTTCCGGTTCATATTGGGAAATATCCTTTTTATAATATCCAAGTAAATATCTAGCTAATTATAGCACACATGTTATCACTAAATTTTAAATTAAACTTACTTAATTTACTTAAAACACAAACACGATAACGTCGTTTTCTTACATTTCTTTTAAAGTTTTAAATCAAATCAATTAGTGGTTTATTACTTTATATTAAAGAATAAAACAAATCTAAAACAAACTATAAACGCCAATAAAAAATAATAATTTATTTAAATATATGTATACCAATTTTTATAAGAGATCTGGTAAAATATAAGTAAATGTGAAGTATATAATATTGTTGTTCCTTATATTATGACTTGTAAACGACAAAAATCATATTATTCTAAAAGAGGGTAATATTTTTAAGAAAACTTAACAATATTGTATACGTTGCACACGTGGGACATGGTGTTTTGCGTAGTAGGTACGATCTGTAGACCAACAAACATTTAAAATTATTTTTAAAAACACTATGATCAGTTCTTCTTCAATGCACTACTGCACATATATTAGGGCCTCTATTATCTAATTTAAATATTTCTTTTATAAGCCTACTTATTATAATAAAATATATTTTTAAACTAATGTTCATTTTAGTTTACCACGTAAATAACACTTAATATTATTTATATCACACAGATAAACATTCACGTAACAATCCGAATTCGTAACATTTCCGAAATTCTTCACGACCGACGCGACGCAGCGCGTCGAACTTAGCGTCGGCCGTATTTCAATTAAACTGCCGTCGCGGAGATTAAGCGTCTGTGTCGCCGCGACGCAACACGCTGATTTGTACCACCTGATCGAATCGTCATAACATTGCTATGCCTACAGGATATGTGCTTTCAATTATTGGAAGAGATATAGACTATTTTTAATTTATTTCAACATTTCAAAAATGTTAATTGATTTATTGCGAAATACATCTTTCTTGATCTTTATAACATTTTAACATCTGTGGTTAAATTGTGGTATATGTCATTTTTGTACTCTAACAGTTAGAATAAGGTTAACCTTTTAAATAGGATGGAAAATAATAATATAACATTTTTTAGTTAGTTTTACGTTATAGACGAAATACTATTTTTTTAAATTTATTAAAATAAATATCCTTTAATTAGACATACCTATAGTGTACTTTAAAAAATTAATGCCAAATTTTTATACAATTTTTTATTATAAATGTTAACAATAATTAAAGATACATTAATACTTTTTATTTACAACCATGTATACTATGTCATGTTGACATTTCCGTTACTTTTCCAACTTTTACTTTCCTTTTGGCCCACGAGAGGAAAGTTTTTTTTCCGTGGGCCGAAAGTAAAAGTAACCCTAGCAACAGTCGCTAAAATTCAAAAGTTTGTCAATTTGATATCTTGTCTGATCTTTTAGACATCACTGTAAAACCTTTACGCGTGATAAATGACTGGTAGCGCAATTATTTGACAGATTAAAAATAATTTTGTTGACTTAACACAGTTTTAAATAAAAAGTAGATTAAATAGAAATTTAAGAAATAGTTGTAAATAAAATAGTATATAAACCTCGCTAAAAAATTCATTACTGTCTAGAGAAATGGTTCGCCTTGGCACTCCGCGATTTTATAAACCATCCTTTTCTCTACTAAAAATAATGAAACACTTTCCATCTTGGTAAATAATGTACTACTAAACTGTAAAATAAATGTCATCCCTTATTTCTTTGGCAAGATTGCCTAATAATAATTTAATTCCGGCTATAAAACGAGTCAAGTGACTAAAGCAAGTAACGAAAAATGCAACAATAAAATAATAACTTCTTGTAGTTGAATTAAATTAGATCCCAATTATCTTGCTTAGTTAAATTTTGCCCCAAGTTTATTGTAAAGTATCTTACATTTACCAAAATAATACAAATGCTGCAAATTTGTACTAGAAAAATAGTAGTGTAATTTGTATTATTAAGGCTTAGGAATTTTTAAAAAGATGCAGGCAGTCCACAAGAATTAGTAAAAAACATGAACCCAATAGATCGCTATTTGCTTGATGATACAGTGTGGTCTTAAAGCCCGTTGCCCCCTTCTATCTTTTGAGCCGTTCGGTATATTTTTCTGACACTTACACACAACGATATTATAGTGGTAGTCTTTCGAGAAATGATTAGTTTTATTTTCTTCAGTTCATTGTACTGCAAGTAATTGGATTTTAAATATTAATAAACATTTAAAATGAAGTTACATAAGTTTAAAATAAATAATGTCAGTTTCACTTCTTTCACTTTGTTCACTGATCATGTGTCGAAAGAAGACCACTATAGTGCTATTCTTTCAAAATATTGGCTGTTTTACTTCTATCAGTTCTATCACTTGCAAGTGATCATGATCATTTGATCACGTGACAGATGCCATTTGAAATATTAAGAAACATTCAGGATGAAATTAGCCACAGATGTTTCAAAAGAATGGTATTAGTTTCACTTCTATCAGTTTGATCACTGATAATTTCTCTCTCAAAAAATTCCACTTATATAACCAAAGTCTGCATTTTTTGACATCAGTGACAGCTCTAAATGTTAAGGTCACAGCTTGGCGCCATTTTGGATTATAGGGGTGTCTTGTGGCACATCGCCACGAGGTCTAAGGCTTTGGGCACGACACCAGCGTCAGCGTCGAACGACTGATTTAAAAAAAAAACAAGTTCTTTTATTCTCGCATAAAGATCAAAGACAGCGCTCTCACATTTTCCGCTCAACGCTTAGTAAGAAAATAAAAACACTATAATGAGTAGATACTTAGCCAAACAGACATTTTTAGGTAGTAGTTATTTAGAAAATAACGTCCGTGGTGGCACTACTGCGTTGTGTAAAAGGTGCTGTGGAAATGCAATAACGGCATGTTTTAGTGCTTGGACAACGTTGACGGAACAGGGGGAAGATAGGTTAAGTATTCAATAACCAGACACTTACGGTATTCTGGTATTTAGGCATGAACCTTCGTTTAATGTCACAAAAATAAAAAAATAAAAGGTGGGTCTAGTTGAAAAAATGTAAAATTAACCTTTGTTATTATATATTATTTATTTATTTATTATATGGTCAGTGAAGACTGTCCTAACCACAAATGTATTTTCAGTGCGTCTTAGGAATAGCATTATCCGCATCATTAATTAAACAGAAGCAAGCTCGAAGCAAAAAACTCAAAACCGCGACCGGGCTTCTAACTTGACAAAGAGAACCGCCCCGGACACCGCACGACACAGATGCCTCTCTCTTGCTGATTCTTTTGGGGCCACATTCATTATTCATCCCTTTTTGTGGTGAGAGAAGCCCCGGCGTCTAAGCAGGCCATGCCGTAAACTTGAACATGGCTTTGCAATAAAGCTTATTTACAATTTGTTTGTTGTCTTTAACAAAAACAAAAAAATAGTGCAGGGAATTTAGTTTCCATTTGTATTTGTCCAGTTGTAACTGTGTCGTTTGTTGTGGCTACTAAACCTTAAACTAAATAAAATTACCTGAAAATAAAAGTACGTAATTTTGCAAATGGTATGTTTTGTATTGTGTATCGTTTGTTCAAAATTCCCATAAAAGGATGTACTGATAAACCCTTATTGGGTACAGAAAATGAACTAATTGAAAGTATCCTAATATCCTTAGAATATCCGTTATCTATTCCAAAAAGTTGGCAGTTAAGTATTTTTATACTGGTGTTATAACTAATGGATTTTTAGATAGTTGCTTTTTCATTTAACTCACTAAACAATGCTAAATATTGATATAGTGTGTGGGTACACCAACTGAAACTTTTATGTTATAACGCGTAATTTTTTGTTTGTATTATCTTCAATAATATTATTGGTAAAAATGTACTATTATACTACTTATATTTATTTTTAAATTCCTACTTAAAGAATGAAAAGAAAATGGTAAGAATTGATAAGTAAATGTTTTTTTTTAACTGACCGGAAAATTGAATTTTCCACACAATTTTTTAAGCGGAAAATGCTTATTTTACAGGACTAATTTACTTTCCGGTCCCTAGTTTACTTTCCGGTCTCTCATTTACTTTCCGGTCCCTGATATCAAAAAATCCTGTTAGCCATTACAAAAATTGTCAGAGTTCAATTGTTACTATTTGACAGTTCAAGATATTGTAAAGTAAAGAAAGCATCATTTTGCCAAAATGGAGTCAGACATGGAAAATCCAGATGAAATAATTGAAGCAGCGTCCTTATTGTCGTTTAAATATAACACTAAAAATTTACACAGTTTTTTTTCCGGTCAATTAAAAAAAAATATGTACGATACTCGACCGGAAATAATTTTACGGGTCTCCTCAAAACTACAGGACTCGCCTACGGCTCGCCCTGTAAATGTTTTTCGTCGATCCGTAAAATACCATTTTCCGGTCTAGTAACGTAAATAGCTATTCAGATAAGTTCACTTTCACCTCAGGGCTGCCACAAAGTAGCATTCTGGGTCCTCTGCTATTTAGCCTATTTATCATTTTTGTATTGTAAATAATTATGGTGAAAAGCCAGTTTTCAAATATTTGTTTTGGAAAACTGGTTTCTAAATATTCGGTTAACCGGTTTTAACCCAAACCGGTTTTTTTTTGGTTTTTGCCAGCCCTAAGTTGGACACTCTGTATGAAAAAATTTGGCAAACCGACACCAATGGCCATATTTCAAAAGAGTTTCGGCTAACAATACTTTAATTAAAACGCGAAACGGCTTGTAAACAAAACCAATTATTCCAGTTGCACAATACAACTGCCAGCCAGACGGAACAATAATGAACAATTAATATGAATAGGAACGCCTATATATTTTACGTGTACGTGGCACTAATATCTGCCAAGAATGTTGCATAGAACCAGCCAAGAGTTTTTTCAAGGTTGATGGAAATAGGATAATCTGGTCTAGGATGATTCACAAGTGCAAAGAGTTGTCTATTGCTCCAATTCTTGTTTAAACGTTGCACTTAAAAGCTTGTTTTAACATGATTTTTAGTTAGTAATTTAAAATAATAACCAGGAAATAAGTTTATGTTAATGGTAAGTATTTAAATTGTTTTTTAAGTAACCTTACTACAAAAATATATTTGTTTGAGGGCAAAATATCTCTGACCCTGGTAAAAACAAAAGATATTTATAAATTTAGGTGTCTTATTACTTAGTGACTTTTTTATAAATTTCAATTACTACAAATCTTTAACTAATAATTACACAGCTCCACAAAAAATAAAGTTGGTAGTCCGGAAAGACTAGACCACGATATCTTTATATTTTTGGGGTCGCTGAATCCGAACCTAGGGTCGATTTGACCCTATCAGGTCAGGGTCAAGATCATTTTAGGGTCAATCACAGCCCAACAAGTTAAAAAAACTTGAAAGTCCGAAAGACCAGACTATGGTATCTTTGTTTTTGGGATCGCTGAATCCGAACCTGGGGTCGGTTTGACGTCATCAGGTCAGGGTCAAGGTTTTTAAAGTAAGATCATCAAAATTTGGTAAAAAAGGAATCCGAATGCGTGGTCAAATTAACCCTATGAGGTTAATATTAGGGTCATATCAAGGTCAAATCATCCGAAGTTATCGTAAATGCACCAAAATCATTATATCTTGGGGTTTGTTGGTCGTTTAATCCGAATCCGTAGTCAAATTGACCCTTTCGGATTCGGATTAAGCTGACCCCAAAAATAAAAGGCACCACATTTGTGATCTATTTTCAATGAATTTTAATGATTTGACCTTGAAATGACAATGACCATGACCTGATGGGGCCAAACTGACTTCGGATTCGGATTTAGCGACCCCAAAAATATAAAGATACCATGGTCTAGTTTTCCACCAACATTTATTTTTTTGTGAGGCTGTGTTATCGCTATTATTTCTGAAATATACTGCTTTTTTATTAGTTCTGGTTAGTGATTTAAAGTTACGTATGTAATAAGGTTACTTTGGTTAAACATATGGGAGTGCATCAGATAATAAAGGAAAATATTCATTTATTTTATTGTTGAGTCTGGCAGACATAAACAGTGTGTCTGATATGATCGTGTAAGTGTGTGCACTGTCGGTAAGTAGCTATCTTTTGTAAATATTTGCAACTATTTGCATTTTTCTATTATAACTGCTGCCTCAGTCGACCAATTTTTGCAAGAAAATAGTGGTTGGCTACAAGAGGTGTCCGTCGGACAACGAGCAAAGATACGTAAGTTATTAATACTTTTTACTAAATTATGGTGTTTAAGATCGTTTTTCATCTAAATTTTACTGTAAACATAAAAAAAAAAAAAACAAAAAAAAATAGGCAGGATAGTTTAAAGTTTAAAAAGTTTTAAAAATGTCCAGTCCGACAACCAGTATCTTAAAAAATTAATCACTTAGATAACTAAATTGTTGTCTGTAGGACAATTATTTGATTGTTCTTGGGATATGGTAATATGGCTTAATAATTGACAAGTTTGTAAGCTCTGCTGTTAGTGATCATGTTTTTAACCCTGTGATTTCAATTTTTGTGTATATAAGACGTAGCTAATGTGGATCTCTCTGGATTTATCGTCGAATCCGTTAAAAAATAAATAAATATTTTAAAAAATATATATAAAAATTTTAAACCATGAACAAGAAAAAGTTGAGTGACCCATATATCGTATTAGCTAATTAGCTTTAAAATGTAGACATGCCGGCCTTCGCGTCTCGTTTCTACAGATTGCCTATGAACGACTTTATTTAAATGATTCTGTATACGTCGCGCAGTGCGGCGAAGCTTATGGGACATTTATTGCATAATATTTATGTCAGACAGAAATGAAAACAGTTAAAAAATTTTATCAGACATACATTTTTGACCGTTTCCATTGGCCAGAATTGTCTGTCTGAAATAAATATCATGCAATAAATGTCAGATGTAAGCCTACCATAAGATTAACATATCAAATGTGATATTTTGTAAAGCTTTTTTGGACATCTTTTTAGTAGTGCAAGTAATATACAAAGGTCCCTAGTCCTCTGATAACTGATTAAAAAACTAAAGAAAAAACCCAATAAACTAATATTTTTGTTTAATTTGTAAAGTTAAAGTTAAGTGGGTGTATATTTGTAGCTTAACACCCGATGCACATTTAATAAAAATAAAAAAATATTTTTATAATTCATAAGATTAAAATTGCTTCTGCAGGCGAGGCTGACCTCGGTACCAAGGCCCCATTTTAACGTGCACTCGATAAAATACTCTGCAACAAATAAATTCGCCTAACCAATATAGAACATACATATCTCAATAAAATATTATTTTATTATTCTTTCTACACCTTTTACATATATATACCAGTATATTTGTCCATGTCAATCTTTGGATTTTATGAATAAAATAAGGAAGATATTCCTATACTAAAATTAAAAGATTTATGGGGTCTTTAAAATTTTTGCATAATTTATACCCTGTATATTTTGGTATTATAATACGCACTTTTGTTTTTATACATATAGGTAAACCTCCGCTGTTACGCCTAAATAAGTTAATAAAATGTAAATCTTTATTTACTTATGCAGATTATATTAACTGAAGTGACATAGTCAAAATACAGTTCAAAAACAGCTGGTTTTTTACCAAGTATATTTGGACTGTGCTAAAATATGTTTTATCTTTGGTTTAAATCTGCACAATAATAATTTAAAAAATTAATAAAATCTTCCCTTTGTTCTTATTTTATCATTAAAAGGTACTTTTTGGTGTTTGAGCATTTTGGGCAACTTAATAATAATTTTATATGTTGCGGCGTTACTGCTACAAGAAATATGCCATAAAAATATGTTTATATATTTTACTTTTTATATTATAGCCTATACCTAGTAATACATATAAAGATGTTTTGGAAAAGCTTCGGTAAGACAGAAAATAAATTAAAATCATAGAAGATACTTGAAATCTCAACTTAGCAAATATCCCACTTTGAGGCTCTATAACTCTAAAAATAGACATTGTGCCCATAAGAAGATTTAATAAGGTCGTCAAAATCTAAAACATATTTTTATTTTTTTTTAATTAATCAAATGATAATTTCCGTAAAATGGAGAGGGGTCCTTTATGACACAATTTTATATTCTCTAAAATGTATCACATACTTGCTTATTATTGATGCACATAAATCACCAAATTTTAAAAATACCTTTGGTTACAATAGATTTAAAAGTATTTTTCGAAATGACGTCAAATAAACGTGTAAAACTATTCCACACGTCGTCGTTACTAACTCATAGCACACATCTTGAAAACCTTGCCAAACACATCTGTAAAAAAATTGTTAATTATTTTGCATTTCTCAGTCGACAATGTATTATTACTCCCAGAATTTTTAACTTCTTATTAAAATATTTGAATTTATTTAATATATTTTTAATTTAATTTAAAATAATAAATTATTTTTTAATTTAATTTAATATTTAACACGGGGGTAGGTGGTGAACTTGTTCTATACCGTTGATAGAATTTAATATTGTTAAAAGCTTTCTTTAGCGGGCGTTTGTTTCAGATACCTTGCTTTTTTTTAAGGGAATATACCGGGTGACTTATGCGGGATATTGTTATTCCCTTTTTAAATATTTGGATTATAAAAATCGTAAACAAAATGATCTGCGGACGCCATCTTAAAAATTAATAGTATGGTATGCCATTCATTTAAAAAGGAATTTATATCCTTTATAGACAAAATTTGTTAAAATACATTTCTCCATATTTTACAATTGGACCATTTTTTTTTATTTAAATATATTAAAGCCTCTAATAATTTTGTTATTTTGCATAAAGTCAAAATAAGATTTTGTCATTAGGAAAATAAAATCTGTTTAAACATCAGTTAATTTTGCATTTTTTTACCAATTTCTCAGATTCGCGCTAAATTAAGTAATAATTAATTGAGTTTCTGTGTGTTGAACACAAGCAGGTAGAGATTAGACAGAAAACACTTGCCTTGAAGACTCTGTAATAGTAAAGGTCTAGCACGCAACGTGCACGCAGCCGTGCGTGTCACTAGTGAAATGTAGGGGGATGCGGTGCAAAAGTTTTGTATTTAATAAAATTGCAGTAATACGAGTATGTCACACTACGCTTTAAATTACACCTGATCGTAAAAAAAGATTCATGAATAAAGCAGCACAGTTACTACATTCATATTTTGGATAAAAAGAAACAGAAATAAGAAGACAATCTTTTTCATTAAAAAAAAAAAAAAAATATACATACATACATAAAACAATAGAGTCAGCTTGCAGAAATGCTTTTATATTAAAAAAAAAAATAAGTAATTACCTTTATTTTCCATTATTAGTCATTACTTGTCTTTTAGAATTAAAGTTGTTTTTATTTAAAATAATTATTCATCTCCGCAACAAAAAATATTTTACTAACGTTTTTTTGTCATTAGTCAATATTTGCGTTTAGCGTAATAATTTCCCAGGTTTATGCGTATGGGTTAAGAATCACCCTGTACATACATAAAACAACTTTTAACAAAATGGTTTTTATAGTTTTGAGGGCATGAAAAGAGCTTTTGTATTTTTCCAAGCTAATCTGTCCCACTTTTTTATGGCATGGTAAATCCGGGCTCGGTGCGGCCTAGGTGCGGTTATGTGTGGCCAGACTAAATAGTACAATAATTGCAGTATAGTAGTTAAATTATTATTAAACTAAGTAAGTAAAGTGCTAAAATCCCATCTTTATTTATTTAAAACGTAACGTGTAGGTAAATAGGCGGTTAGCAGCAGCCCCGTGTGTATCGACTTAGAAGCTTTTGACATCAATGGAGGTTTAATAAAAGAAACTCTAGGAAAAAAGAACTAACCAGAACTAGCCATGGCTTCAACCTATACTCTGTCCTGGGTTTTTATATTATGTCTGGTAAAAAGATTATTAACAGATACCCATGGAAGCTGCAATAAATCGATACACACACGAGATGGCGTGGCAGCCTCTCTGCTATGAGTGAAGGATCAGTAACGGTCCGAATAGCTCTTATCTTTGAATATACTCGGATCCTGGGGTTTTTATATTATATGTTCAGAGTAAAGACTTTTTAACTGATACACACGTGGCTGTCAGATACAATCGTTTGACTGCCAGTTAGGTTTTACTTTAAATGTGACGCCCACAAGATTAACGGTCGTCTTTATCTCGTATTACCTCACAAGTAGAGGATGAGTTATTTAAAGGCTCTTTTCGTGACAGAACGATAGTTGATTTAAAACGCTTTTTGTCTTACTGCTGTTTTTCTCTACAGGTTTACTTGGATGTAGGAACCTTTTCTTTACATTTAGACAATCTCGGGATTTTGTAGCCTACCCTAACAGACTACATGTTCTACGAAGCAGTTAGCCTTGGAAGCAGTTAAATTTCTGCCTGTCAGATTGGTTTTTAAATTGGTGGTTAAAAAAAACAACTAATTATTAGGAAAGTAAAGTCTTAGTTAGGAATCCCTGGACCATTTTTCAAGTCATTTCTAACAAGCTATTTTTTGTGAGTAGCTTTATTTTGACGAGACGCCCAACTTTTTCCTTACAACAATTTTCGTTGGTGATAGCTTACAGGGATAGCAGAAATTAAGTTTGTTGATTTGACAGATATCAAAAATTTATTACAAACAGGAATTTTTTTTGTTAATTTTTATAATAATTATCTAAATAAACCGAAAACAAATTTGTCCTACAAAATGTAAGGTTTCCCCTACCGCCAATATGTATAATGAGGAGAAAATTGGTCGTCTCGTCAAAATGAAGCTACTTACGAAAAATTTGCTTGTTAGTAATGACTAAAAAAAATGGTCCAAGGATTCCCAACTATCTATAATAAAAATAATTTATCTAATTTTATTTCATATGTTCTATTTTAAAAGGCATTTGGCCAATATTTAAGGTACAGTCTAACTTTTTCTTTTGATAATATTTAATAAAAAAAATAAGGCAATAAAATTTGTTTGAATGTAATTACAAAGGTTGTAATATACTGGTGTTTTATTTAAAAATAATTCTTGATATGGATCTTTTTTAAGAGCACCTTATATAATTCCCCATATTTTTAAATTTTAATGTTGTAGTTTTGAAGTTCCTGCATAGGCCTAAAAATATATATTTTTTTTGTACTAGACACCAAGGAGTTTGTTGTGCGCCACCCTGTATATTTACCGGATAACACAGAATGTTGTAACCCGACCTATTTGTTGTACACTAGCAGGTAAAGATAAAAGACAGAGAACAATTTAGGCGTTTAAAGCCAGACCGAACCATCCAACAAATCAAAAATCGTCCTTTAAACCGCATTTTCAATAGCATAAAACCTATTTATTAGGACAAAAGTTAACTAAATGAGTCACTTTAATCTTATAATAACTATCAGTACACATAGGCCCTAACAAATAAGCTTAATGGTATTGAAAATGAGGTTTAAAGCACAATTTTTAATTTGTGGAATGGTCCGGACAGGTTCTTACCGCCGCAATTGCATTGCAACCTTTTTGATAAGATGACGCATCAGTCACGCTTTTTTCTTTAAACCTTTTTCTTTTTATGCATTGGAAAACATTGCCCATGATAATTTTGTAGTAGCACGAGATGTATATTTATCCCTTAACTTAATCTGGAATTCGTCGACAAATGTTTTTCTGTCCATAGGTATAAAGTCAGCGGTATGTGAGTGTAAGTAAACTTGTGGATAACAAACATAAATAATAACGAAAAAAGCCCATTAAATCAACAATCGTTTTAAAGCCTTTGATAAGTCCTCTTATTTGTTAGTTAATAGAGATAAAGTAATGACCGTTACTTCAAAAACGGTTGGACTTTGGTATAGGACCTTATGTATAAAATATATTTCGAATATTATGCAGAATATAAAAATAACTAATATATAGGTGTTCTATCTAAATTAGGCAAGTGGACATTAATTTCCGGTATAACCGCATGTGGTAGAACTGTTAAATTAGTCATATGTCCCCCACTAACTTTATAATGATCCCAAATTTAAAAAAAAATTCAAGATCCACTTTTCGAGAAATCGATCGCAACAGTTTTTTGTGTCAGTGTATCCCGTGCCCGGTATAACAATGAGTTAGGTGGCCCCCAAATAAATTTTAAGGACAAAAAAACATTGGTTTTTTAATTTCAGCATTGCTTTTTTCGTTCCGACCAAAAAGAAGGGCCCACTTTCCCAAATTGACCGACAATTTTACAGTTGTCTACAACCTATTTTTGCTTACACATATTTGGGGGCCCCTATAACCCGGGATCCCTACGCCCCTGTCTTGTGTACACGCTGTATTTGCTGTTGAAAGTAAGGCTGTGTTTATGTTGGTGCCGATTTGGACAAGGTTAGTAGCGCAGCTCAAGCGAAGCAGCTTTATATTACTGTAACATACATCAATTTTAGTCGAAGAACCAATTCTAAAACGGTATTTACCAATCGGTTATGTTGACTTTTAAACAATGTATTATACGTCAAAGTTGTCACCAATTATTACCGCGGTTATAATTGGTTGAACGCCTAAAATTGATGATAAAGGTAATTTTGTCGAGCCGCACTACTAACCACGCTCAACAACATAAACAGAGCCTAATGGTAGGTTTACATCTGACATTTATTGCATAATAATTTATGTCAGAAAAAAGTTCCCGCTAATGTAAACGGTCAAAAATGTATTCTAATTTATTCTATTTTCGGTTTTTGGCTTTCACATGTAATGTATTCAGCCATTGTCAAGTTGTTGTGGTCAAAAATTTATGTCCGATAGAAATGTTTTATTGCTAACATTAGCGAGAATTTCGGTTTTGACACAATTATTATGCAATAAATGTCAGATGTAAACCTACCGTAAAGAAGAAAAACTGTCACGTCTTTTACAGCAAATAATTGTGTATTAAAATTTTTAAAAAATGTAATTTTAAAGAATACATTTTTGTTTGTTAGCCTGTTTATTTTTAGGTATTTTTTCTAATAATTCCTGTTTCATATATAATTTTTTAAATATGTTAGGCGTTTAATAAAAAAAAAATGCTATTGGAGCCTGGCACTACAAGTTTAGTTTAGTTAGAGGTAATAAAACATCATGTTATTAAACTATTAAAAACTGGATTAATATTTTTTGGTGCAACATAAATATCGGTCTTTTAGCTTAACCTTAAATTCTAAGGGCTACAGATTGATGGGATAGTAGTATAATAACATAAAAACGGCAAAAATAATTTAAGAAAACAGCTTTTATACCTGATAACATCCTGTTTTTATAGTCTATAATCCTTTTAATATCGTTAAGAGCTATTATTGTATCTGCAGTAAAAACATAAAAGGTCTTCTAAAGGTAGACTTTATCTGTTTTAATTCCCCGATTCGAATAGAGTACTCGCAATGAAAATTGCGTGCTTAAACGACTACTGCATCAAGGTGTACTTGACTTTTTATATTCACTACATTACAGTATTACATTTAAATGATAGAAGATTAACTATATCAAGGTTCACAAGTATCTCTAGTAGATATTTGACGAAAGTATGCTTAAAAATAATTATGCGGCACGCAAGTCGCTTTTAATCAATAATATTTAATGCTCTTATACAATGAAAAAGGTTGAATATCTTTAAAATTAAAATACAATACCTTTTAATAAAAATTGTCTTTCATGTCTTACATTGAAGCATTAAAAATAATTTTGTGAAGTATATTTCAAATTACTATTTATTACAACTTGACATTAAAATTACACACAAATCGTAAATTACCTTTTTAAATTGTAAGAAAAAGAAGTACAAAGTACAATCAGAACTGTAAATTTACAATAAAAATATATTTAAGTGTAAATTTACACCAAAGACCAATGCAAATTGTTGCCAAGACGCCTTCGCTTTCAAGGTAGGACGGAAAGGCGGCGAAGTTTTCACTTAGAGCTTTTTCAGACGAAAATACTGTATGCAGGTCTGCGCTGTGTAAAAGTCCAATTTGTTTATATGCAATACCTGTATCTTGGATACGCGTATCTCGCAAACAGTATCTTCGTCTGAAAGAGCTCTTAGTGCAATCGCTGTCTAATAATGTGAAACACCCCCAAGCTGGCCACCATATTTGTGTAAATTTAATTTGATGTAAAAAGTGCTTTTGACCTAAGACGTGAATTTGCGGTCTTATATGGTTGTAGTTTTGTTCTTAAAAATGTTACTATGTTTACTTTTTAAGTTAGGTACTTAAAAATGGAAATAGTTTGTGAGACTTGTTTAACAATGTACATAAAATAAAAAATACAATTTTATTTAGTAGTATAAATTATTTCTTATAGGTAAGAAGTTTGTTATTGTACGGTAATTTCCTGGGCTTCACTGGGTTTGACCTATGTTCTACAAAATAATTAGGCTTTTTGTATTATATTACTGTTTTGAGCATTCGTGCTTTAGAAATCAGGTTATTACCCTAGGTTGATATTATTTACCACAAGCAACAACATATTACAAATTTTGTGATACAATGGCAAATTGGCCAAACAATCAACGGATCTTTGCTGTAAAATCGTTTATCCTGACACAGTCCATTGTGCAAATTCAGAGAAACTTTTGATTTTGGAAATAATGAACAACACCGTACCGTACCAAATTTTTTCTGTAAGGTATTTAAAGCCTAAAGTATGTTCTACTCGTCCCCAAACATTTCCTCAACTCAAAAAAGAATTCGTAAAGAGATACATTCGATAAACATGAACGTAGATTTACTCGCGCGTGTTATGCGCCATTTCTACTCCAATTTGCAGCAGTACATTGAAGAAGGCGGTGTTCATCTTAAGAATGTGATTTTTGCAAACTAAAAGTGTTTCCATTAATTTCCAGAATTATATTTTTGGTCTTGGTAACAATAAGTCAAATTTTTTGGTACCTTTACAGTGGCCAATAAAATACGTTCAATTCTATTGCCGGACCTTGTATAATGTTAATATGACCTAAAAATTACAGAAATCTGATTGTTAAATTGTCATAGCCAGTTTTTCATAAGCTGTAAAATTTTATTTGCAATTTATTATTAGATATGGCATTAATGTACCTAAATAGTCCAGGATTATCTTTTTTATTTTTATTGCTTAGAGTATACCAAGACATTAACAAGAAAATGGGTTTATTATTTATTTATCATATCTTTGCAAAATAAATATGAGGCTAGAGATACATGTTAGCAGCAATACGAGTTTCTCTGTGGGCTAGTCCATAAGGATAAATTATATTGGTCAATTTTTTTAGAACAAAACCAGATCTCCTACATCTTGAAGTAGAGGCAAAAGAATGAAGCCTTTATGTAAGCAAAGGGTCAATAATAATGCAAACAGATTTTCTTTATACGACTAAAAATGCTGAGGGGTGTGGGAACGCCTTTTCCTAGATATAAGAACAATATTTCAGGGAGAATTGAATTTCAAATTCTCAGCAAAACCATAAATAAAATTGATTGTGGAAAAGAGAAAGTCGTTTATGTAAAGAAAAAAAAAAGAGTTGGTGTCGGTACTTTAGAGACCTAAGGTTCCCTGGTATTAACTTGGTAAACGCTTAAAAGTGAACATTTAAAATAAGCTATATACGTCTTTTAGAAAGGAACTGAAGAACCAAGAACAGAGTTGAGGCAAAAGACCGTAGGAACGAAGTTTATTGAGAAGCGTGTCATGTCAGACTTGGACAAAAGCTTCGGATATATCAACAGTAATGATCTGAGATTTATCTAGAAACTCAAGAAATTCGTTCCAGCTATGTGATATAAAGCAAAAAAGATCTGTTGTAGATCTTTTGGAATTAATGAAATACAGGTTTAAAACATTTTTTTTTAATATCTTAAATATCTAATTTTGTTTAAATTTGACTAACTCACTGTGCAAATGTAGGTAATTAAAATTTTGACTAAACGAATAAAAATACATCTTTTATGCAAGTTTTTTTTTGTATCTTGTTTAGTATAGGAGAAGATTAATAAAATCCACCTAATTGTCAAATTTTTAGACCATAAAAGAAATATTGCCAAAACTTTTTTTTTAATAAGTTTTGTATTTTTTTTATTAACACTTATGTAAAAACAACAATAAACACTTATTTAACTAAGGTTTATATATAGTCTAACAGTTTTTGCTAAAATAGTCGATTTGACCCTGTTTCTTAAAAATAGGAAATTGTAAAATCCATTTTTATATAAACTTTTTTATATTTTCACAACATTTTTACAACATCACGTATAGTCAGAAAAAAATGTCCTGTGTCAATAAATATATCTTGTTTTTTATTATAATTTGAATTTACTTCAAAATAAAAAACGTGGCTACTGGTAAATAAAAATAAATAAATTAAAAAATAAAAAATATAACAATTTTCTATATTAAAAACATTAGATTTTTTTATATTGACATAGCTATACATTGTAGTATTTTACTGCCGAAATAAGTTTTAACAAGCAAGTTCAAATTACATTGGCCTTGTTAAAAATTTAAAGTTTTTCCATTTCGTTGATAACTTAGCTATGGAACTACTTAGCTAGAGTTTCAGCTGCATTGAAAACATGATATTATTTAATTTGACTACCTAAAGGTTTAATGGATTTAATAAACTAAATACACCCTTAAAATTCTTAAATATTTAGTAGATATTTCGGGTATTTATTTTATATTTTTTCTATTTAGACACAAATTATGTTTATTTCTAATATAGCATCTTTAAATTGGTTTGTACAGTGGCGTAGCGTGAACTAATACAGACGTGGGCGAAGTCGCTTTAGCAAGACCTCTTTTCTTTTGTTACCAAGATATAATGCACCTACTTATAATAGTAAAAATAAATAAATCCAAGTTGGGAGAAATTAAAAACATTTACAAAGTTATTTTTGTTAGTTTTTTTAACGATGTTTAAAATGCAAGAAAATAAGAACATTTTCTAAATAAAATTATATCTGAAAATACTTTCTTTCCAAGATACAGGGTATTAAAATTTTAGGAAAAAAATGCCTTTTTATTATAACTTTTTACTTAATTAAATATTTTCACAAAATTTGGTACACCTCTTTCCACCATAAAATTTTAATTTTTGCTGTAAAAGTTAAAAAAAAATATACCTGTGCCCTGTGGCTTTCAAACAAGAATTGTAGTGAATTAAAAAAAAAAAATAATACGCACTGCCTTTTTTAGGTTAATAAATTATTTTTAAAATGCCTTTTAACTTTGGGAATAATTATTTGTTGTCTGGATATTTTTCCGTGTAAGGAGCGGTTTTCGTTACAAAAAATTAAAGCCATTTTCATGAATGGCAAAATCGCTAAAACCTAATATGGTGTTTCATTTCTAAGTTAGATTTTTGGCTGTATAATAGCTTCCTAAGATCAACACACTTTTTAATTTAATAACACTAAAGTTGTAGCAATGTTAGTATTCCACCTGACTTTAATACAAATTAGACAATATAATTTTACATACAAAACATCATACCTAGAAATACTAGAATTATAGATTTTGCCATGCATTAAAATAGCTTTTATCTTTTAAACAAAAACCGTTCGTCGTACAAAAAAAATAATAATAAACCAAATTAACTCCAAAGTAAATAGGTTTTTGTAAAATAACATTGATTTGAAGAAGAAGCACTATTTTTTTTATTCAGTACTAATCTTGTTCATTCGCAACTGGAATTTAACAGCAAAAAATGTTATGTAATGGTCAAAAGAAGTGTACCAAATTTTTGGAACTATCTAAAGCGGTAGCAATGCTATAACAAAAGAAGCATTTTTTTAAAGCGTTAAAAATCGAAAAGAAAGCATTTTTGGACATAAATTTAAATAATTTTTTTCCTAATACCAACTTTAGAATAACCCTGCATAGTGTTTTAGAAACTGTTTATTTTTTTAAAATTAATGTTCTGGTTAGTTCTGGTTACATATACGTAAGGTTAAAAGATGAACGCAGCACAAAATGTCGTGTTTATGTGATAACCAAAATTGTGATTTTAGCATAGTGAGGCAAGGCGCTTACTGAAGTGGCAAGCAAGTAAGGTGGCGAGCTAGTGGCAAGCAAATCCCATTTTTTTAGTGGTACCTAACTGACTTTAATCACTTGCTAAAATCCATTTTGCCACGACTCCACTTTATTGCGCTCTTCTTTATTTATTTATGCAGGTTTTATACATTCCACTTCTGACTCTAATTCACCATCTTAGCCGCAATGTCACTTGCTTACCATTTTAGTGCGTGACGTTTGTATGGCGCTCTTACTCTTACCTGAATTACGTATTATGTCCTAAGCATAGTAAGTTGACAGTCTGTGGCAAGTGTGGTCAATATTTTTAGGTTTATTTTTAAAATAAACAATATTTTTAAGTCGGTGGTAACTTATTTTTAGAGATATGTTATCTCCTATATAGTATGCGTCAAGACATACACCAGCTCCAAAAACTGCTAAGAAGCTAGAAAATTCATAAAAACATCGACCAAACTGTGATTCATTTATTGATTGACTGTATTTTCTATCAACTTTAGGCAGTCAGTAAAGCTAGAAAAGAAAATATAGATTATTTGTGAATATCTGTTATGTTTTTAATAATACCGATATGGCCACCAAACTGTCGCGCCGTCCTTAGGAAATTGGCATGTTTAATCTCCTTTACCAATATATTATGTACTCTACCACAATTCACCACTGCAACAGGAGCGCCGATTTGCGCAGAACGAGATCAGGGGCTGCCAGTCCACCGCTTCCGTCTGTCGTCGGACCCCACCTTGAATATGCTTTTATTTCTCCATGGTCGGCGAGTTGGTTTTCACACCTGCATATATTTGTTTGTTTCTAAATAAGTGGGAGTAACGTTTTTAAATAAATATTCACTGTCAAGTTTTGCTAACAAAAGACAGTTCAAAATATAACAACTTTTTAATATAAACTTATAACTGAAAATTAAAAAAGATACAATTTTACAGTGCCGCTAACTTCTTGGCTTGCCAGTGTATTAATGTATGTTATAAAGGTAATATAAGGATACAGACATTAAGAGGTACAGACATAAAAATACATACATACTGATAAATTAAGCAAAAATTGTGAACATAGGATTAAATAAATTTTTAAATGAAAAAAAAAACAAAACTTTGATATTAAAAAATAAATAAAAAATGTCACAGTTTACTTAAATAAATATTCAGACACAAAAAGTGGTTCATACCATATAGCTTTTTTATTGCTTCTATTTTAAATTTAAAATAAATATTCAAAAGCAATAGCTAAACTTAATAATAAATTCTAAAACAGACAACACCATAACTTTTATTTTAACTGTCGAATTATAACTTGTGTGGGTGAATGTGTATAATCAAATGTAAGAATATTTATTTTTAATTTTATAACCTAATTTAATGGATATAAAAGATTTTTAATAAACGTGTATACTTAATAATTCACTTTTCATTTGGTAATAAAAAACAATAAATGGTTTTTTTAACTCTCGAATTATGCGATCTAATAGTAAAACTTAAATGAGACGACGATGAAATTTTGGCCTCTTAGTTATGTTAATGAACACTTTCGCCGAAAGTTCTCCAAATAATATCTTTAATATATTTTAAAAAACTTTTTGTGAATATTTAAAATTAAAAACCTGTCAGAGAAAGAAGTAATTATTTGTATTGTTTAAACAATATACAGACTGTCCACGGATGGGATGCAGGTACAGGGCTCGCAAAAACTTAAAGAACATGAGTTTTCTCCAAGAGAAAACTACCTTTAATTTTTATTTTTAAACAAAATGTATTTTTATGGAAATCCATAACTTGACGAAAACGCCTTGATCACATTGGTTTACAGCTGAAAATTTTTGTTATGTAGGAATTTGAAGAAAGCAGGTGTCTGAAAATCAAAGTATAATAGTTTTTTTTTGGTCAATTAATTATAAAAATTTAAAATACATAATTTTTGGTAACTCCAAAATCAGTTTCATAAAACTTTTTAATACCCCAGTAACATTATTAAAATCATTTAAAATGCTATTCTAAATAAATTTTCTAAATACTATTTTGCTTAAAAAATAAAAATTAAGGTAGTTTACCCTTGAAGAAAAATCATGTTCTTTAAGTTTTTGCGAATCCCAGATGCACAATCAACATTTTCTCTTCATGAATTTTATTTGTTTTAACAAGTAAAAATGTTCATGATGCAATTTTTTTTCCATTTGTCTTGTTATTTATACGTGGTGTTTAACAAATCTCCTAAACAAATTAAGGGCATGATGATACTACTACTAAAAACAAGAAAAAAAACTTTATACAAACATATGTCCTAACCGTCAAATTTTTTAAACTACAGGGGGTGAAATTAAAGAAAAATAATCGTTTTTTTTATTAAAATAATTATATCAGTTTAGATATTTTAAAGAAATTTAAAGAAAGTCTGTATATATATATGTATTTTTAATGAAAATATTTTAGTTTGGCTCATAATTTTTTTCTTTTTATAGTTTTTTTTTATTTATCAGAGCCGTTTTTTGACTGCGGTTGACTAAATATTACTTTTTAAATGCCAATATCTCATTTCCTTTCGCGAATTAAAAAAATATATTAATGTTGATTTTGCAGATTATTTCACATTCTAACGATTTTACTTAAAAAATTCTTAAATTAATACACTTTTTAAGAAAATGCAGACAATTTTGTTTACAAGCGTTATTTGGGGTAGTTAGTTAATTTTTTACAACCCATAACAGCGATTTTTAGCATTTTAATAATAAAATTTGTTATACATATTAAAACAAGTATTTAATAAAAATCTTAGGCTTTCTATATTTTATTTTTAGTTACAGTCTTTATCGGAGTATTCCGCAGCAATGAGCCATTTGCATCAAATATCCCAAATATCAGTGTTCGCTCTAGGTATGTTTTAATTTTTTTGCAGGAAAAGATAGCCGTCGGCTATTGATAAATATTTATGGAGTAACGTTTTAGGCATTTATTTAAGCAGTAGAAGAAAACAAAGGCAATTTTTTTTTATACCAGACCATTTACAAGATTTGATAAGGAAAAGCAGCAGACTGTGGATTTAGATAAAGATGGTAACAGTAGTGGCATCACTGATGAAAACTAAATTATATTTTTACAAATGTTGAAAAAATGTGTTTTGTTTTTGTTAGAAAATTTAAGTAAATATAAAAATTTTGTTTTTTAAACTAAGAAAAGAAAACCCTATTTTTGTGTTACTATTAAAAATTTAAATTGCTGTTGTAAATATTTTAATTACACAAGTAATATTTCAACAAAAAACTTTTTTTTAATTTTTATTATACGTAACAAATTATATTAAGGAAGAATTTTGCATAGAATGCTGCAAAAGCTTTGCGAGATGGTACGCTCTGGTTTTTAACGCCTTAATTATAATAATTATGTTAATAAATAAACGCCTAAAAAATCTTGTGTTATTTTTTGGTGAACATCATTAATAAAAACATACGTTTTAGATTAAAATATTTCTTTTTCCTTATTAGCCAAGTGATTCAATTGATGCTGCTAAGTACACAATACTTTTTAAAAACAAAAACAAAATTTTATTCTATACTCTTAAACTAACGCGTATAAGATGCTTGTTAGATGTATATTTCAAATCCTTAGAATTTTTAGATTGTGATGGAATACCTGTTAGTAAAAACGATTTTGCTGCACGATGCACGTTTTTGATAGAAAGTAAATAGAAAATTTACTAAAGTTATTGGTTTTTCGTTGTTGAACACGTTCTTTCTATATTGTAAAGTTAAGAAAAATACGTAAAGATACTTAAATTGATTTAGTATGGAAAGATTATTGCGTTTTGATCTATATTAGAAAATCGTAATTTATTTCTTTATATCTCCATATCTGTTGTTTCCTTATTGGTTAGATTTTAATTGATATTTAAACAAGGTGTTTCTAAGCAAATGCAAAAATTTTTGGAGGTGATGCCTTGCTCAAAACAAAGGGAATTTGGGGTATAAACTTGGGGTCAAAAGTCAGGCATTAGGAAAATATCGCGGTACAAAAATGGCGAAAAATAGGGTTTTTATTTTTTATCTCAAAAACAAAAAGCGCTAACTTAATGAAATTTTAAGAAAATGTGGCGATTATTAAAATACACTTTCCACTTTTTTAAAATTATTGGAATTGGTAGAAATAAACTACATCTATCGTTCTTGCTAACCCAGGATGGAAAAATTTGTTTTATAAAATAATCTACTTATCTGCTGTCACTAATTAAGGCATTTCTTATATTTTTTTATTTGAAATAAATCGTTAGATTAAACACAACACTCTTTGTTTTAAAGGAACAAAATTAAAACAGTTTATTAATTCATTTTTTATTATATCTCTGCAATGGTTGACTTTGGAACCCATGCTTATAAAGCAAACTCCCTAATTGTCGAAAAAAATTACCTAAAAAAATTGGATTGGTGTAGAAACAGCTTCTATATTCAAAATCAAATAGTGGTTAACACAATCTTTAAAAACAAATAATTGTGCGTAAACTTTCCTCCAGTGGCAACGCCAGCTTTTTCTTTAGGAATGGCCAAGGGAAGGCCAAAGATTTTTAGGGGATGCCAAATTAAAAAAAAAAAGGAAAAAGTTCCTCACCAATAAAAAGTTAACATTCTTTACTCCATTATGATGTTATTGTCCCACACAAAATTTTCAGGGGTGGCCAGCCATTTTTAGGTGTGGCCTGGCCATCACTACCCCCTCCTAGCATCGTCACTACTCTGCTCATACTATTCACCTATACTAAGTCTTATTTTAATATGTCCAATAGTCTAAAAGTTATCGCTTCTGTAATAAATTCGTTGACCCGGTGGTATATTTTTTTTTGTGTGACCACAAATAAGAGTGTCTGTAGTATAATAATAATAAAAACAATTATCCAAACCTTATAAAATGTACTGCTTCTATTATTGGATTTATTTTTGTCACCACTACACATAAAATTATCAGGTAATTCTGAAACTCCCGGTATACATATATAAACTTCAAAAATTTTTGGTTTTAAATAAAATATTTTCTATAAAATTGCAAATAAAAAATGGTTAATAAGCGAACAAGCACTTGCTTATTAAAAATTATATTTTTAAAATAAACCCATTTTAACAAAGGAAACCGCTGTCCCACTTAAAAATTTCAGAAAAGAATCATTTTAGTATAACAATGACCACAACTGCAAATTTTCCATTATGCTTTTCCCTTTGCAACATTAATGGTCTTTTTGAAATGCGCTTCCATTTGGAGTGTAATTAAATGAGCTCGTTACAATTTTTACCGAACAAAAGTCCGTTTTCCATTAATGTGATAACATGAAATTTCACGAAGCAGTTTTGAGCGCTGGGACTGTGCCATCTAATATTTATTTTATTTGATCGTAATTAAATTACATTGATATGCGATCTTTCAGAAAGTTTTACCAATTAGTAAATGAGGTATTGCAATAAATTATAAAATTATAAATATTTTACCCAACTTTTTTCGAATTCCATTTATTTAATCATATTAATAAGGTATTTTATATTATTCAGTTAGCCATTTTAGACTTAAATTATAATTAATTGTTTTCCTATTCGTTTGACCCCTACTTCTTCCCAGTCACACGCCATTTATTTCATGACTTGTGTGGGTGCCGCTCCGTCCGTCCGTTAACACCCGAGCATAACACCGTGTGCCACCGCCCAAAACCGGCGGACACCCGGTCACCCATCCCAGATATGGCCGCATTCCTCAATGCTTAACTCCGGTGATCGAAGCTGCCGACCCCACCGGAGCGCGATTTTACAAAATCTATACCAGTTCAGTCAGGACGGTGACTAAACTCGAGTAGTCTTTTTTGTGGAAAACAGTTACAAAATCTACACCATTTCGGTTCAAAATTGACCATACTGGCGTAGTGTTTGTAAATTAAATTTAAGGTAATTTTATAAGCAAAAATCTATACTGTGTCAGTCAATTAAATATAGTGTTTAAAGAAAATAACGTAACGAACAAACAACTCCAGACCTATGCGCTTTAGAAAAAAGTTTTAAATAAATGTTGTATTAAACTATTGAAACGCAAAAACTATAGATATACAGAGTGTTTTCTTTTGTGGTGGTGGACCAAAGTGATTTTTAATTTAAATGTAACACTCTTAACATTTTTTAAATTTGGATTTTTTATAAAGCATAATCACAATTGGCAATGCTCCTACTTTTGTGGGCTGCAAAAAAAGTGACAGAGGTGCTATTTGACAAAAGAATTACTGTGTCGATATAAATTATTTTATCGGCGTGGCCTACTTTAAAAGCACTTTTTATAACAGGTGTTATCACAACAAAAACACAGGGAGTTTTATTTAGATATACCTATAGTGGAATTTGTTTTTTTTTTAATTCTTCAGTCATTATCTTAATTTTTTCAATATCCCGTTTCCTAGTCCTTCCTTCATATTTATCAGACTTCTATGGTTGATAAAAATAAGTAATCTGTCTTTCAGTGAGGTTATAGGCACATTTTCTAGGGGCACATTAATGTCACTATTACAAACATTGGATAAAAAAACTTGTTATGGATTTTGACTAAAGAAGGTGTCATTCCAGACTCAAAATAAGGAAAAAAAGTTTTTTCGTATCTTCATTGCATCGTTATAAACTAAATGATGAGGCCACCTAAATTTGATAAAAATGTTTATGATTTATATTAATTGCTTTATTCAAACGTTGCTTTATTAGGTTAAATCGTCTTAAAATAACTTCAGTAATTTTAACGAATTTAATATCTTTACTGGCTAATCAGTTCTATCGTTGTATGAGTAGTTTCTAGTAGAACCTGGTTTTTTAGGTGGACGTTTATTCTTTTGCCTATCTAACACACATAAAGCTTGCGATATTTATAACGAACATATTTAATAAATACTATTCTTTCTATCCAATAAGTGTCAGTATTGCGAGAAAATTCTTTTATAAAATTTTCACATTATTCCTGATTATTTTTGCCTTAGTAAATTTGCACTGATATTTAGTTGTAAATATCTCTTGATTTTTCTCCTTAAATTAAAGATAGTGAAAGTTACTTCCTACAATATAACTTAGTATTAATATCAATAATTATAAACATTTTTTAAAAACAAATACATTAAAACAATACAATAAGACATTACTTGCCGATTTTCCTTAAAAATAGTTACTACGCGACGCGAAGACTGAAACAGGATAGCCTTTGTAAAAGAAAATGTGGCAAAAATATAGTTACAAATGCTATACTAATATGAACAATTTTTAAACTTAAATGGGGTAGACTTTGTAAGTGTTTTTTGCAAACAAAAACTACTCGAGTTCAGTCACGGTCCTGACTGAACTGGTAAAGTCCGCGCGTTTAGTAAAGAGGCCACCGACGTCATCATTATCTACCCAGGAAGTAGGCATTTTAAATATTTGTTTAAAAAAAAAAATAAATAACATTTTAAATACGGGATGACAAAGGCGCGCTTGTGGCGGCTTCGGTTGTATCGGCGAGCGTCGATCTTCGAGCAAGCAGTGGAATGCGCGCCCATAATTTGATGGGTGTCCGGCGACAGCGGTGTTTTGGGCAGCGGCACACGGTGTTTCTGCTCGGGGAAGCGGACCGAGCAACAACCATCCAAGTTATGGAATGAATGGTGTGTGAATGAGAAGGAGTAGGGGTCAAGGTACAATAAGCCTTCGGGCTGCAGTGCACCACCTAGGGGGCGGTCGTCGGGCCTGGGTGGGATGACCCCGAAAGGGTGAAAAAAAAATACGGGATGAGGAATAGAGATGATTTGCGCAGAAAATGATGACGCCGGCGGCTCTTTACTAAACGCGTGGACCCTATAGGTTTTGCAATCGCCCCCGGAGCAGCAACAAGGCGTGAGAGTCTGGCTTTCGTGTTACCATAAAGTAACTACCTACGGATAAGAGAAACCAGGGCATGCTAAAATTTTCGTACCGCTTTGTGAGGTTCAGCTGCTGCCTGGCGGCAGGCTTGTCATTTTGCCAGTTTAAACTTTAAATGCAGTCGGTCGAACATCAGCGTGAGAGTAACGTATGCTTGCTGAGATGACGTAACCTAAAGTAACATACCCACGGATAAGAGAAACCAGGGCATGCTAAAATTTTCGTACCGCTTTTGGCGGCAGGTTTCAGCGCTGCCTGGCGGCAGGCTTGTCATTTTTGCCAGTTTAAACTTTAAATGCGTCGGTCGAAGCCTCGCCTCGTGTAACATCAGCGGTGGGGAGACACGTAAGCTTACTGAAATGACTAACTAGCGGAATTTCAACGAGGAACGAATAAAATTATATTGGGAGTTTTTTTGGGAGATAACTCTTATAATTTCCTTACTCTATGGTGTTACTCAACATGGGCCCGGTAATCGGTACAGTCACAAAGCTTTGAAATTAAAGAAAAAAAATTATTAGGAAAACGGGTCTCTTATAGGTGGTAATCAAATATTGTGTAGCACAGTCACTTTAAATCAATAATTTTCTGCAGAAAAAAAGGGGGAAAAGAGCAAAATTAAGATAAGTTTAATTTTTAGGTCTAATGATGAACGAAACGTGTCTGACTAAAAGTTATTTCAGATTTGTAATCAGCTCGCTTTAAGAAAAATCCTCCATACAAAATTTCAATAAAGTTAGCCAGGGATCCGATTTGTTAAAAAAATAACTTGAAACATCCTACAACGACTTCCCGGTATGACACGAAATAAAACGGCCGAGAAAGAACAGTGTGCTGGTTATTTGGAATAAAAGCTGTTAGAATCAGATTCTGGAATTGCAGCACTTATTGTAGTAATAAATGGTCCAAGTCAGAGTCACTTTTAGATGCTGTAGTTAGTAAAGTTTTAGTTTTATGGGAGTACACGGTCAAATACATGGCGCAACTTTGTAATAAGAAATATCTTTATTAGGTACACGTGTGTTTCTGATACTGGATATTTTTGGCTTAAAGGAAAATGAAACGTATATCTTAAAAATGTATTTTTTAAAAGCTCTTTTTATTAGAAAAAATGTATATGATTAAACCTAAATTATAGGTCTATACAGGGTGTCCAAGAATAAGTGGGCAATCTCTTGGATTCATATAGAACACGTAAAGATAATGTGACAGGTTCCTATAAAAAAATTCTAAAGCCCTTAAGCCTCTTTTTACCAAGATATTACCCCGTGAAGGACGCCGCTGAAATTCGTTTTTTTTAATTACTTTTATAGTACTTGCTATAATGATGTAATTCTTTGATATGATAAATACTAGTTAGAACTCCTTTAAATGGTATTATTGTAAAATATTTGCCTTTATTAGTTCGCCTGGAGTGGACTTACCCTTACACAATATTGTGAAATATTTTTACACCCTGTATACTCAAGAAATAAAAAATAGTTTTTTTGGGTTGCTTAAACCTTTAGCTTAAAAAGGCACTCTGGTTTGATGTCGATAAATTAAAGCGTTTTGGCAAAAACAAGTTTTTGTTTAGTGGGGGACATTTAAAAACATCAGGTTATTCTGTTGCAAATGCTACCAAAAAAACATTGTTTTTTTTTCACGAAACTTAAAAATATAGTTGCAGCATTGTGAAGGGTTCCATATTCTTATAAAGTAAGAGATAGATGATGCATAAACTAAGAGAAAGCCTATATCAAACACACAAAATATTTATTAAGTACAATCCTATATAACTAAAAAGTTATTTTTCTTGAAAACGCTTCAATTTATCTACATCAGAAAAAAGTACCTTTTCAATAGCTAAGAGTTAGCGCATTTTAAATAAATATATATTTTTTCGTATTTAATGCAGGGCGTAAAAATTATTAGTACCATTGTATAAGAGTTAGTCCACCCCTGGTGAATGCAAATGTTACCTATACAAGGACACCATTTTAAGAAATTCCAACTATTTTTTATCATATTACAAAAAATTATTTTATTATACCCAGTACCATAAAAGTTATTTAAGAAAAATCGATTTTTAGTGGCGCCTAATAAGAGCCCATATCTCTGCAAAGAGCGGCTTAGGAAAAAAAAGTTATAGGAAATTCTCACATTATATTTATGTTTTTATATAAATCAGGGAGATTGACCATATTATACATAAAATATATTTATTTTTTTAATAACTTTACACAAAAATTAGTACAAAATATAGTTTATACCAGGCGTTTCCCAAAGGTGGTCCCCCTCTTATAACTGGTTTTTCTTTTAAAATAGAACAATAAATTCGGGTATATTGATTTTTGACATAATTATGTATTAGGTTACATTATTTACTTGTGTTTTATTACCTACAGCGTAACCAGAAATAACTGCTACTTTTAAATTCTAAATGGCACCACCGGTATATTTTTACGTTTTAATACCTAGTACATAACATTTTAAATATCATGAAACCTTATCCTACATGTAATTTTTTGACAATTTTAAGAGTATTGGTAAATACAAATACAAGATGTATAAAATCCAAATTTTAATTGTAAAATAAGTTTTATTTTTTAATGAGACATCCTGTATATTTTGACAAATTTTGACTTTTTATTAAATTCTGCATCAAAATTGTATATTTAACTATACATCAATCATTGTTAGCTTATGAGATATCAACAGCAAGTCGCTGGACTTATTAACGGAAAAAGAAAAGATAAAAGATAATAAGGAATAACTATTACAAAAAAATGTTAAGGGTAAATTGTACTATATTATGTTTTTTTTGTTGGTAATAAAAAATATAAATATAATAAAAAATAATACAAGTTTTGTATTTAATTTGTGCGAAGCAAGTAAAAATATTGTTTTTTTTTGCTTCTTAAGAAATATACATAAATAAAATCCGCATAACTGCATTACTATGAAAATTATTTTTATTATTGTTTAATTAATAGGTAAACAGGGTGTCCCAACTCCATTTATAAACGGAATAACGTTGCCTCTGTACAAGGTGTTTCATTTTCGATGGTTTTACGGGGTATCTCGAAAACCTTAAGAAATATCATAAATCTAATTTAGAACTCCCAATTTATTTTTTTTTAAGGAAACAACTATAGTAAAAACTGTTTATGGCTATTGCTATTCATCTCGGAGCTACAGGGTGATATTCAGATTTTACCTATTTTTATAACCTTTTTAACTCGTTTCCTATTAAAGTTGTGAAAAACTTTAAATAGGTTAATTGTTAGTTTTTTTTTGTAAAATATTGTAGTGTTATTAGGTTTTTTTCTAAATTAGTTAGTTTTTGGAAAAATTACCCAACTTATGTTTTTTGTTATGGCACAACCTGTATATTTTTATCTGTATTTATTAAGCATTCTTTCGGCTTTTCAAAAATATATATAAGTATGTATTTTTTGTTCAAAGTTTTTCCAAAAATTAGCATTTTGCGATTCCGCTACCCTGACGAATATTTTACTAACAAATTTATGGGGTATTTTAATTTGCTTGGCTAAGCTTTAAAAATATAACTTTATTATAGAAAGGCACTACTACAGAAAAAAAGGAATATTTACTAAATGAAAATAAAATAAATACATATTATAAAACATATAATATACAAGAATTCATACTTAAACTAACAAAAATAACAATACATGTTTAAATTGAAGTGTTTCATAATGTGTATTTATTTAATTGCCATTAAGAAAATATTATTCTTTTTTGTAATAGTGCTTTTTCTATAATAGATTCATATTTTTTTAACTTGTGTATTATTGTTATGCTATTTATTAAAATTATATTGTAAGTTTTCGAAATATATTTTTAAGAAACTGCATAAATAATTTTTGAAGTTAGGTTGGTTAATTTAAATAAATTAAAATTATTAACATTTTTTTTAGTAAAATATTAAGTTGGGTTAGCGAAACCAAAACAAGTGAGTATTGAAAAATACTTTTTGTGATTTTCACTTATGGCCTTTCTATAAAAAAATCAAAATTATGGAAATTTAAATTTTAATAAAACCTTTTCATTAGAGAAATAGGTATTAAAATAAGTATACACGAAAAAAATCTAGTAAATATTCATGGAATTGTAACCTACACAGATACAATGTGTAGCACCATAGGCCCCAGGTACACGTTGCCGTTGTAATAAAACTCGCTCCGTTTTTGTAGCAAATAATGTGCAGTAGTATTTATTACTTTTGTAGCAGAACTTCATGTAACCGTTTACAATACTACTATATTGTAGTCAAGATTAATATTTGGTTATTGTTGTTAGCTATTATCATTCACTAACAAAAGTTTAGGACTCGTTGATTTTCATAACAGAAAATTAATGACAAAATTATACTTAGAACGTCCATAATTGACGTTTTTGATTTTTTCCGTGTATGCTATGTATAAATGATTTAACGTTTATTTAAAGTTAAACTAAACAGAAATCTTTTCTACCAAACCATTACAATATAAAGCAGGTGTAGTGGTTATTTGTGACTCAGATTGTTAACAATAGATTATGGAATTGCAGTAGTTATCAAAATAAATGGTTTAAGTTAAAGTCACTATTGAATTCTGTAATTACCAAAGTTTCTATGGTGGTAGGCAAATATTACAAGTCGTTCATAAACAAAATGCAAATGAAAGATAATTTGGTGCTCAAAAATTCTGTAAATATAAAATCCTGTATAAGCAAAATTTAGTTTAAAATATACCTGTGTGATAAAATTTTTTACTGGATTTCTTTAAAATAGTTTTAATTTTGTTTTTATTTTAAATACGTTTAAAAGTTTTATTAAGATTCCATATACAGGGTGTTATATCTGACAAACTTTAAGGGCTAATTTTACAATATAAAATAAGAAAAACTTTACATGAACATCTGTCTCAAACGTATTAGTTTTTGAAGTACAGAATGCTCATTTTTTTAATTATTTTTTTTTATCATTACTTATATACCAACTTAGATATTTTTAAAACATTTGGTAGACGTTTTCTATGCACCAGAAGACATTTTTTGGCATAAAAAAAGTGTTCTTTTATAAGAAGTTTAAGTATGTACGCCACTGAATTTTTTTAATTAAAATTGTTTTTTTAAAAGTATCCTTTACTTTGGAACAAATTTAATTTTTTGACTTTTATTTGATACACGGTTTTTGCGTATATAAATAAAAACAATTTCTCGGCATGGTAATTTTGTATCGATAATATTAAATTCTAACGTAAAAAAATTACCTTCGATTTGACTATGCTAAGAAATGATTTCTATTTATTTACGCAAAAACCGTGCAACAAGTAAAAAAAATTAAAAAAATGTTTCAAAATAATAAATATTTACCATAAACCTTTCATGATCGACACTGTAATTTTTTTTCTTGTATATAGCAAATATTTCCTCCAGTTCGCGGATGACACGGTTTAAGTAACCCATGCAAAAACAAGCTCCAATGCCGCAAATAACCTTTAATAAATTGGGCCTTATTACTAATCCACCTAAATTACACTTTTATTTCATTTAATCACTTTCTTCAAACTAATTCACTCAAATTTGCGTATTTAATCAACCAATCAGACTAAAACCCACTGCAAAGTATTTTGGCATAAAGTTGGATGCCAAAATTTAAGCAACATACCAAAACTATCAAAAGTAAAAGAATTGGCCAAGCTAAATATTTTAAGCTTTAAGTCAAATCCAAATTTGATAAGTGGAGTTTAACCAATTGTTTAAATATCAATTTGAAATTTTGGAATTGGTTGTAAATGTAGCATAACATACAAAACTGAAGAAATAACCCTAAGAACAAGGACAAAAATAAACAAATCAATATGCAAGCCAATCTTAGTATATAGGCACCCACCTTATTTAAATTTTAGAGAACCAGCAGGCAAAAACATATCAGTTTCTTCATTCGAATCTTATTAAAAAAGAGACACCCACAGAATCCTTTGCAGAATATAAGTAAGGAGCTTCTGTATCAACAAACACAAATCCAATAAACAGATGACACAATACAATCACCTATTGTTAATTAGTTTCTTATATTTTAATATTTAAATTTTCAATTTATTTAATTTTAGTTTAATCTAAACCTTCACCTAGAATAGTGTTTTTTGTCAAACAGATTTAATTTGCATACAGTATAAGCAATACGTAAAGGTATATCCGCCAGTAAAGCAACAACAAAATATGTACGTGAGTTATCCAATCCGAAATGTTTACATGCCGGTATTCACGTTAGACTGTCTTTTTTGTTACATTGCCCATGTGATATGTTATTAAGCTAATCCGCTATACAATGTTTCATGTAAACAAGGTATTAATAATTAAAACGTCCTAACTTTTGCAACAAAGCAAACATTGCTTTCGATATAAAATAGCATTGATATTGTGGAAAAAAGCCTAACTTAAAATACTTGTTGTACAGTGGCAGGTCTGGGCATTTTTACAAAAAAAAAAAAATACCTGTTCTCGATTTAATAAATTTATTTTAAGTTGAAGAATAGGCTCTTACCAAAATTTTACAATGGTAAAAAAACTTTTTAATTATTAGTTAAATACGTCACCAACCCGGAAAAATTAAAATTAAAAAAAAATTGTATATAGTTTTTTTGTGAATAATTTTTAAAATTGATTAAAATTTATTCCACAATTTACGAGTTCAAGTAACTTTACAATATTGCCAGTGTTCATGTGTAAAGCGTCACGTTAAATAAATATGTCAACAAAGGAACAAGCATTAGAAAAGGGATGTCGTAGCTTGTATCTTTTGTGACGTAGGCACACTCCATGCGGCGTTTTAAATAATTTCGCCGGCATTTCCACAAAAATGAAATTTTGGCATTATTACAAAAGTCTTGCAATTTCCGAAAAAATTAAAGAAAAGGAATAAAATCCAATCTACCTACACCAAAAATTTGCTAACCTAGGTGTACATAGCTAAGGGCCTATTGCAGTTCCTAAATCCCTTTTTTAATAAAAAAATATATAAAAATTAGTATAACCCTCTCTGACAATTTTTTGTTTAACACAAATTATTGCAGTAATAAATATTTGGCAAAGATAAAATTATAAATTAGTTAACTTATCATTATATACAGTAATATAGCCCATATAAAATTTTTTGTCAGAAGTTGCTTGGAGCATTTTTAAATCCACGCAGAATATTTGCTGAATGATTGTTTTAAATTTTTTACCTTAGAAGTGCTTGTATTTAATCATTTTTATGTCCTGCCGCTTTAAAATATAGTCCCTTTCCCTTGGCAAGCATCGTAATAAAAACTCTGTGTACGTACCATTTCAGACAGAATTCGAGTAGCAAGTCGTAAAAACAAAATGAGAGTGTCTGTTTTTAAAGAATAGCGTCGAGGTCCATTTTGTTCTTTGTCATTTAAATTTATTTCAATGGCTTTTTCATCATGAAAAACGAATTCCCGGCGTGTTACATGTCAGGCAGAAGGAAATCAATATGCACTGAATAATTTTCATTGGTCTCTCTATTAAGTCAACTTTTGATGGATTTATACCTTTAGACTTGTTACATTTAAATCCGAAAAATTCCCAAGTAGTAATCTGCTTTTAGTTCCCATGCAAATTTATTGTTGATTTGCGACCATTGAATTTATAGAAACACATACAATTTAAACAAAAAGTATGAAAACGAATCTGAATTTCACGGGTTACCTCAAAATCTGCTATTTTTTTCCAAAAATATTACATTTACAGAAAATAATAACAAATACATCCTAAACCAAAATCCCCCACTTCTATTATATTATTTGTATAGCCTATACTCGTTTATTCAAATCTAGGTTCATAGGCAATCCGTGGAAAGCAAAAAATCTAACACATATAGAATGTACATATTACACCTTAATTTAATATTTTATTGGGGTGGCCAAAAACATCTCGTCCAGTTTAAAGCCGGCTGTCCATGAGAGCGGTTTTCCGCTCGCGGATGATAATTCAGCGTTGTGATTGGTTAGTGCAATTTTAAAATGCTTCTCCCGCCATTTTCGACGAGGATCCGCAAAAAGGTTGAGATAAAGTTAACTTTTTGCATTTTCCACTAGATTGTGCAAATATTTTAAATTAATATTCAGGAACTATAACTTTGAACTAGTTGAAGAGCTTGATGAGTTGTTGCTTGAAAATAAGACATTGGACGTTAAAGATCCATTTTAAATGAAAGAAGTGTTATGGACGACATTAACTACACTTATTTTAATTATTTACTTCAGTATGATATTTGGCGAAAAAAATATTTATCCTACTTTTAATGCGACCAAAAAGACAAAAAAGAAGGCACAGATTTTGGGTAAGAAAAATTTTTTAGAAAAAAAGTTCATAGCCAATATTATACCTTATTAAAGGAGCTAAGGCAACATGATAATGAAAAACACTTCAATTATTTAAAAATGTCAAAGGAGCATTTTGACAAATTGTTATAGAAAGTTGAGTCAACTATTAGCAAGTTCCACACAGTTCGTGAGCCAGTAACTGCAAGCGAGCGTCTGGCTTGTACTCTAAGGTAAATAGGTAACAAAAGTGTATGTGGTAAATAAAAGACTAAGACAAGCTAATAATCAAAGTTGCCTTATTTTTTACATAATAAAATTAAAATTGTTTATTATTATCCATTATTCAATTCATTTGCCATCCCACAGACAGATGATGATTAACATCTAGTGACTAAAAAATTCTAACATAAAATCAGCCTATTCAAAACAAAACGCTTTAATATTTTCCGCTACAGTGGATGTGTCAGCGGATTTTCTGCGCGTATTTTTAATATACGGACGAAAAATCGCTCTCATGGACAGCCGGCTTAATGCATCCATAACACAATTATGTTTCTTGACCCGAAAAAAGTTATCAAATACTCATCCTTTCATCACATTTGAGAATAACCTTAGCTGGCTCAAACACGTTGTATCAAGCTTCAACAAAGCTTGGACTTTTCTTTCGAGTCAAAAAGTATTTATCCCAGCTAATTTATACTATTTTAATGTGTCCCAAATCCGACCCTCTTTGAAATATCGTTCTTATATCTAGGGCATGACGTCCCCCACAACCCTAAGCATTCCTGATTCCTTTCAAAGAAGATCATCGTCGAGCTGCGGGGAAATTATCGCTCTTTTATAGTTACTTGGCTTCGGCTTTAGGAGACTGTCAAGTATAAGTCTTTCCTTTTGCGGTTTGCGTATGCATCCCTAAAGGGTTTAACTGGACAGGCCCCGAACTTTCCACTTTGTTCATTCTTTTATTCCTAGGGTTTTTGAAACGTAAAACCTGCTGCCTGCGGAGGTGTTTGTTTCCTTATCCCTTAAATTTTCAAGTATTTAAGTCCCATGTCAACAAACTTTCCCTTAAGTCGCTTAAGACACCCACGATATGTAAGTATTTAAGCTTTAGCCGTGGATTGTCTAAAGATAAAAAAAAGGAACTAGCAGATAGAGATATCGACATGTTAAGATGGTGGCGCATCGGTTCCGCTTTGTTATTGCTTTACTTACTTACTTGCAAATAAACCTTTTGATTTGGCTTAACGTCTATAGTTTAAACACTGACCCAAACAAATAACATAATTAATAAGACCGTACCAGATTTTATCTTTTCGACATCCCACGAAGGCATATGCCTAAATACCGTGGGTGTCGGGTTATTAGATGTTCCGTCAACGTTGTCCAAGCACTGAAACATGCAGTTATGCATTTCACAGCACCTTTTAGACAACGCGGTAGTGCCTCCACGGTCGTTATTTTTAAATAAGTACTACCTAAATATGTCTCCCCGCTATCTTTGGTAACGTACAAAAGTGAAATAAGGGGAAAAATCAATAACCAGCTTGTCAGTCCACAGTCACTTAAGTTAAATAATACTGTTTTCAGTAAACGGCCTAAATTTCGCCCAAGATTACAATTTAAAAAATTCTCAGAGTTCTAGATTTTGTACATTGACGGTATTGTAAGTTACTTTACCAAAAAGTATTTTTCACCAATTTATTTTTGTAAAATAAAACTTTGCAGAATCCCTAAAAGTTTTCGTAATATGTTATCCATAGCCTAAGTGCCTAAACCTAGCTAGCCTAAAT
>JACEGR010001958.1:0-52200 GCA_014170235.1 Listronotus bonariensis | reverse complement strand
AACAATATTAGGATTTTATATCAAAAATAGCAAGTAGCGTTTTTTTACTTTTACATGAATCCATTAGTACAAAAATAGGCATTATAACAGTTTCTAAAAACGGTCCTATAATGTCAATAAATGTGGTATAAAAAAAAATAATATGATGTCTTTAAAAAATAATGGTTTTATAAGAAAAAATACGATTTTAGTTTACAGTTACCCGCTAAAACATACATGACGTCGCTGTTTATATAAACGAGACGACACCAATAAACAGGGGTGTGTGTTTTTTAAAGGCAGAGGCTTTTATTTTTAAACGGTTTTACTTAACTTGACCTGTCTATTTATTTGGAAAAAATTGTTATTAATTTTCTTCGGTCAAATCTAGTAATTGGAATTTGACCCCCTTCCTGACGACCGATTAATCTGAAATTTGGTACACTCTCTTAATCTTAATAACAATACAATATAACATATTTTTTATGATTGTAAATCCAAGATGGCCTTTAATACAAAATGGCGGATTACATATTACTTCACGACAACCTCAATCTGGGTATCAAATAAAAGTGCTTGATTGGTAGAATAAAACTCACTATACAAAAATTAAAATCCAAGATGGTCGCCGCCACAGAATGGCCGATTACATATTTTTTTCACAACTACCTCAATATGGGTTTTCAATAAAAGGTATTGATTGGTAGAATAAAGCTCACTATGAAAAAGTTAATATCCAAGATGGCCGCTACCACAAAATGGCGTATTAAATATTCTTTCCACAACTACCCTAATATTAAACCGTTGATTAGTTCTGGTAAGTTATAGTTAGGCATTAAATAAACTCAATAGAATAAAAAGTATTAACTAACAACAAAACTTAAAACTTAAAAATAGATTATGTTATTTTTTAATGTTAAACGGATTTATCATAATTAAAATTATAAAGGTTATGTATTAAAAGCTAAAAATTATTTAATAAGTCCTAGCTATCAGATCGTACCAATATTCTTCTAATCTGGGGTATTAATCAGACAAATAATAAAATCGTTAGGTACGTCAAAATTTCTATTATAATATCTACTCTGTATACGCCCAACGATTTTATTATTTGTCTGATCAATACCCAAGATTAAGAAGAAGATTAGTACGATCTGATAGCTACGACTTTCTAAATTATTTTTTAGCTTTATATATATAACCTTCATCATTTTTATTGTAATAAAACCTATTAACATAAAAATACATATTTATTTTTCATCACAAATTAAAAGTTTAATTTACACTTTTGTGAAATGAAAAATATTTAGACAATTACGTGGACAACAACTAAAATAACCAAGCAGAAGAAAAGGACATTAGCTTTTATTAATGCTTTTGTTTTGATCACAATTTAAGAATTTTATGCACAATTTCGTAAGTTGAACCAAATTTAAAAGGTTAACATCGTAGTGCGATCTAATATTGTCATTGAGATCACCTGTTTTCCAGTGTCAAGCATTTCAAATCTAATTTTAAACTGAGTATATTTGAATCCACGACACGCGTGCTGATACAGTTAGTATTTTAGGAACAGAAGTATATTTTATCTATATATATTTTTTTTGTAATTTAAAACCTCTAATGTATATAAGTATGTCCTATTTGGGTATATGCAATTATGTCCAACATGAGCTATCCTTTTATAATTTTCTAACAATAATTAATTACTACGGAAAATGTAAGGCACTGCTTATTGGTTTGGGATGCAGTAAAAATATATATAATATAAATTCTTTTAAAATATCTAAAGGGACCGACAACAATGATAAGTCGAATTTATAGTAAATAAACACTTAAATAAATAAAACCGACTTCAACAAAATATAAGTAAAACTTTCTACAAAGTTAAAAATGAAGTCGGTATTAACATCTCTCGCAAGCCTGACTTGGTTTTTATGGGTTTATCGGTCTACAATAATTGACAGAGTAATCGCTCGCGTAGCTTACACGCAAAAAAAAAACATACAGGCGAAATTAATAACCTCCTTCTTTTTTAAGTCGGTTAAAAAGGACGTCTACATTTGACGTTCTTTAAGGAATGGATTTAAAGCCTTTTTATTTAACATTTTTTAAGAAAAAACACGACTTAGGTATAAAATAAAATAAAACAGTTTGTAAAAATAGCTTTCTTTTAAGATAAAAACAAAAACAGTTTTCTAAAGGAGAACAAGCACATTGTAACTGTAAATATGTTAATCAGATTATTGCTTTACAGATTTTAATAGAATATTTTTAAACATAAATAACCTTTACATTTTTTCAAAATTTCGTCATTGTTTTTAACCTGTAAACTTAACAATAGAACCATCTTACAGTATTGGTAAGCATTATAAAAAGATGTAAAAAGGCTTTCAAAGGATAAAAAAACTGGTATAAAATTTTTTCATACTTGAAACTTTAGCTATACCTTTTATCTTACTTTGATCTACTTAAAATATTTTAACAACAAAAGGTAATAAAAGGATTTTATAAGAAAAAAGTTGGAATATTTAAGAAATTACATCTTTAATAAGAAAACACATTGTGATCATGACTTTTTAAAATATTTGATTGTATAAAAATTATTTTTAACACTTGTTAATATAAACATACGTTTAGATATTCTTAAAATTGTTTGGTAGTTAGTTACTTGATAAAGGTTACTTAAAAGTAGAATTGATACAAATTGCATATATTTATTAAGCTAAGAATCTCTTTAATTAAAAAGAAATCACCTGTATTCACATTTTGTGCCACGTGTTTTGTTAACACTGTAGCTACTTTTGACCTAAAAATTAAATAATAATATTCACTTGACCAAAAATGGAACGAAGTTTTAAAACCTATTTAGGGGGTTTCTTTTGACGAGTCTAACACGAATATTCATATTGCCATATATGGAAGCGGCGTCTGTCAATTTTGACATGTTTCCGGTGTCGGACTGGGTGAACGCGTCACTTCTTTTGTCGGACAAGTTTACCTTAAAAGCAATTTTTAAACATTGTGCCTAAAAAGCTTAGAGTTTCAGTCACAAAACCCACTTGGTCTGATAGCTAAAACATGTTAAAATTGCCATGCTGGGTTTAAACGTCGCGTCGCTTTCATAAATAGCAATATGAATATACGTGGTAGACTTGTCAAAATGAACCCATTTAAATAGGTTTTAAAACAATCAGGCATTATAAAAACTTTTACCGTTTAACGTAGAACATTAAATGATTTACGGTTTTTGAGTTTTTAATATCTGCTTTTAAAAATAATTTACTAAAAAGATAGGGGCGGCGACAGCATTTATTTTTTGATGTTGTGCGATGCCCCACAAAAAAAAAGGTGTGCAGCAAAATATGCAAGTGCAAT
The DNA here is from genome assembly GCA_014170235.1 of Listronotus bonariensis. Taxonomy (NCBI): domain Eukaryota; kingdom Metazoa; phylum Arthropoda; class Insecta; order Coleoptera; family Curculionidae; genus Listronotus; species Listronotus bonariensis. The sequence continues at coordinate 48,843 of JACEGR010001958.1, read as the reverse complement.
ATTTCAATTAAACAAATACATATACAGGGGATAAGATATAATGTTCTTACTTAATTTTTTAATACTTTTACGAGAAATTATTAAAAATTTTAATGTATAAACAATATTGGCATTTTGTTTCACATCACAACCTCAAAGTCGGTAAACCGAAAAATCCTCTTATTTAAAATTTGCCCGATTTTTTCCATATTTCAATCCATTATAAAAATGTCTTTTAGTAATACATAACAATAGGTATTTATTTTCAAAATGGCTGCCAGAGACATCTTTAAAAAAGATCAAGTACTGACACTATTTCTGCTTTAAAAAATTATTTTTTTATAATAGTGTGGAAACTAGGGGTGGCAAATAACTTAAAAAATTTCAGATCTTCAGATAAAAATATATAAAAGACAAGAATTCTTAAGAGTCCTAAAATTTCTTTACGTATAATGAAAAGTTAAGTCAATACTAATACTTTATATTATTTAATTTTTAAAGTGGTGATAAAAAAATATTGGGAGAAATTAAAATTGATTTAATAATCAAGAGTCTTAAAATTTCTTGAATCAAGAAACAACAAAAGTTTACGCTTGAAAACGGACGGTGATAGGACTGCCCGAAACAATGTGTGAATAGTAAAAATAAAGACAATGAAAGTCCACATTTTTTTAGCATCAATTAAAACGAATCACTGTCTACAACATTTAAACAAAAATAAAAATGTTATTGCCACCCATACTGGAAATCAAATTCAATTATTAATTAAATAAAAAAAATTGAATTTGGTGTTGTTCTTATTGTTATAATATTAGTATAAATCTCCCGCTTGGCTTTTTGATTTAGTTTTCGTTGTAAAATAAATTGGTAATTAATTTAAGTTTATTGGATGGTCTTTTCGTTGGGTACACGCCAAAAAACTAGGAAGAATGGGACCGCTTCGGTCCTGGTCCTGGGCTATACGAGCTGACCCTGTTCAGCCCTATTGACCCCTATAAACTGGCCAGTCAACCTTACATACATCGCGAGGTAGACCAACAGGAAAAATTGCTTCAGTTTCTAGAGATCAAAAATATAAAAATGATGTGTTTCTTTAATGTCTCTCCCCCTTCTATTATTTTTTGGCCGAATCAATTTTAAAAAGTGAAACTTTGGAATATGAAATTAATGCATAAATATAATATTTTAGAGTGAAATTGACAGATAAAAATTTTAAGATGACTGGGCGCCATATTTGAAAAGAAATTAAATGGAAAAGGAGGTCTTGTGGCATTTTAAAGCTCCGCCTAACCAATATAGAGCATATCTTTAATTAATTTAGGTTAGTTCTGGTTAGTTTTAGTAATTATATAAATAAACACTTAAATAAACGAATTACTTTACAATTGCTTTATTTACAACTTTTTAAACTTTAAAGCAGTTTTAGGGAAATATTTTAAACAGCAGTTTTATTTAAAAATTTATAAAATATTTTCAAAAGTGTCCTATATCGCATTTTTACAACGAATATAATAAATATCTTACATTTTTATAATCATAATTCGGATATTGACCTGAAATTCTTACTTAAGTTGCCAATGTTGAAAGCATTTTGCCAAAATTCTATAAAACAAATAAATGTTGTCACTATTGCATTTTATGTGTTACCTATTTATAAAAAATATATTAAGTATGTAGTAGTTTCTATTTTTATATGAATGATTTTCACAAATTTTATGATGATGAAATTCTTTGACTACCAAATGGATACGGATTTAAATAAAAACATCCCTTTTTGCTTTTTAAATTAAAGTTCTAAATTCTTAAAGAGCAGGGAAATAGAAAGATGAGTGTCCAGTTTTTTTCTGAAAATTAGGTAAAGTATAGCTTTACACCTATATTTTATTATCTTATAATCACCAAATCGGAAAATGCTTAAAATTTGGTGTTAAATTTACTTAAAAATAGGGATTGCTTAGTCCCATTACACATAAGACGTACTGAACGCCCTACGCTCTACGCCTGATACGTTAAAAGTAATGTAACCTTTTACATGCAGGCGTGATACGAACGCTTTAAGATACATTACTTTTAATTCAAAACTTTTGTCGGGCTTAGGGAGTAGGGCGTAGGGCGTAGGGTGTAGGGCGTAGGACGTACGTACGTCTCATGTGTAACGGGAGTTAACAGAAGGAAAATCGCCTAGTCTACTTTAAGTGGTAAAAGAAATTGAAGACCACACGGGAAAAACGATAAAAACCATTTTTGGATCTTAAAAAGTTTTTTAAGAATTATTGATATTACCAATATTAATTCTAAATAAGAGTAATGCAGTTAAGTGTTTATGGCTTAAGAGTAATACAATTTTGTTCAAAGTTTAATAAAATATTTTTTTTTTAATGGACTTTCATCGTTTTCCTCGAACATAATAGGCACTTGATAGGCACCTAAATTATATTTTTATCAATAGCTTTCCTTAGGTAACTCTTATTACTAAAATATGTTTACAATAAAATGGTTACACAATAAATAACTAAATATTTTTTGGTGGCTAAGTACATAATACCCATATAACATTTTTGCCGGCGTTGTACATTTAATTTACTGGCATTGCCAACACTCTTTAATGGCAAGGCATTGGCAAAAAGGTATCAAAAAGACGCGAAAGTGGGCAATTGGCCGTTATTAGGCCACGTGTTGCAGATAAAGTGATGGCATCCGTCATTAATAAGTTATTGGCAAAAAATGCGTTTAAGATGATGGCATCCATCATTAATAAGTTATTGGCAAAAAGATAACAAAAAGACACAAAAGTGGGCAAATGCAGATACTCCCAAGCAGCAAGCTGACGTCTTATTGACAAAAATTGTCGCATATACTTTTTTTAAAAGCTAAAATGATGCGATATTTTATTTGAAAATTAAAATAGGAAAAACTCCTTACTGCATGCAATTTCCTTGCAATGCAAAGTACCATCTCTCGGAACACTGTCCAACCTGGAGATGCAGATTTCTGACTAGCCGAAGATTTTTCTTTCAAAGCTAAGTGAGATCACCTACCGTCTGCGCAGACTGCTCTCGAATTATTTTTGTCTAATGGGGTTTAAACGATAAAAAGCGAAGATATTGCAGAAATATAGTAGTTTATTGTCCATTACGCCATCTATCGGTATGTCAAAAAACTATTAAATATATATAATATTTTTTATTAACACGTCTTTAAAACTTTTAATAAAGTTTTAAACAAAATGTTTTACAGCTCCTGACAGTCTACTTTAATATCTTGCCTTCTCGACTAGCCAACACCAATTAATCACACAACACACACTTATTAGGTAATGAATAAATTTAATTATGTCCAGAGGCGCATTTACAAATTTGCCGCCCGTAGGCTATTTTATTTTCGCCGCCCCTTTGTTTATTTTCTTTCCTAATTAATTTTAAAGACAAAAAAAAGGTCCTCATTTTCAATTTTACGTACTAAATAAAGTTCCAAATCTTTTAAATCCACCAAATTATTTATAAGTACTAAATCTGCCGCCCCCTAAAAAAGTGGCGCCCCCTAAAAACGCCGCCATAGGCATCAGCCTACTCAGCCTTTTGGCAAATGCGCCACTGATTATGTCTATTAAAAACTCTTTTCTTTAAAAAAGAAACTAAAAAGCTAGAAAATCACATAGAAAACAAATGCACAAACCGGTCACCTTCGGTCGAAATTAACGTAGCTAATTTTACCATCATTTTATTTTTATTCGCTCCAAAATACATAATAAACATTTTGTTTGACCTAATTTTTATTTGCATGATTTTTAACAATAAAATGTTATAAAAAGGCCATTTCCTTTAAATTATGTAAAAAACATAAAATAATATTGTTTAGCTGCCATTATAAATAAAACAGATCAAAAAAATTGCTTTAATATTAGTTAAATACCAATGTTATTAATATGGTTTAAAAAGTATGAATATGCGTTGAAGGTTTGCCTTCAAAAATCCAATATTTATTTGCCTGCAACAAAAACGCGTGCTTTATTTAATCAGGATTGGTATGCCGCCATTTTTGTATGCTGCCGGCAATTCGCCTGCATGTAAAATTTATTGGCAATTAAGTGTTTATTTAGGGTTGACTTTTTAATGCGTATAAGATATTGGCATAATATTGCTACCAATTGCCAATGCTTTACCATCAATGCCAATATGAAAAATGTACATTGCCGGCAAATAGTGTTTGCTGGGTATATTATGTGCGTTACTTGAGCGCGTTAGAAAATTATATGGGTAAAAACATCGTTTCCTCTAATGTACCCCTACCATTTAAGTTCCCTTTATATAGGGGGCGTGCGTTAAGATCCTTGAGCGCGTGTGATTAAAACAAGGTAAGGAAATGCATGTGTCGCATGCAAATGTTTATTTTAGGCAAAATAATTTTGCCTAGGCAAATGTCTTCTGCCTGGGCAAATAACTTTATAAAAATAATTTTTATTTAAAAGCCGTTTGCCTAGGTAAATGCGTTTGCTGAGATCCTAGTTAGGCAAATGACTGTGATATATTTGATAACATTTATTATGAGCTGTGATCCTGTATTCTGTTATCATTCTTACTGTTAATTATTGTAATTTATTTAAATCTAGCCTATGATATAAAGATGTGTTTAAAATGTTTTGTTAATGATTATCTATTATAAATTATTTGGATATTGTTTGTGATACATGGGTTAGGTAGTCAACTTTATTTTAATCTTTTTATATATGTAAGTATATTTTTTTAAAAATTTTTCTTTGTAGTGGGCAAACTGCCCGTTAATAAATAAATAAATAACATATTGGGCAAACAGTCTGTTTTGCGGGCTACAGTAAAAAGCAAAAGCACCTGTTATTCGATTGGTTTGAAGCGCCCGAGACGGTCATGCAAAACTGTTAAATTGGGGCGGTCATGGTTAGTTTTGGTTAGTTAAATCTTTTGTTTTTGCTTTTTTAAGAAATTAAAAAAAAAGATATAACTAACCAGAACTTAGTTTGACATCCCAATTTGACAGTTTTGCATGACCGTTTGATTATGTAAATATTTCTATTTCTAATTACCTAAAAATTGCTTAGGCAAATAGAATTAAATGCTATTTGACTAGGCAAAAGCATTTGCCCAGGCAAATTGCATTTAAAAATGAAAATACACAATTTGCCCAGGCAGAAGCGTTTTACCTAAAATGACCATTTGCCTGCGGCACATGTATTAAAACAAGGTAAGTTAATATACAGAACAATGTATGTATATTAAGGAAATGGATAAGTCGCTCGAGGATTGCGCAAATATCCCCTTGGGCTCCCCTACTATTATATTTTTGCCCTGACTTTTTATTTTTATTAGTAAAAAAAAATTACAAAAAAATTGACTAAAATGTACCAACTAAATATACATTGTATTCTTATTACTACGTACCAATTCGGAAAATTCTGTTATTTACTTTTAATAAAAAAACCCATAGTCAAATTTTATTAAAAAAAAATAATATTGTGTCAAAATATACTTGTTGATTTTTTCCAGCAACACAAACATCAAAATGTTTAAATAAGAAAAGAGCTTAATCAACACTTTATCTCAAAGGGCTCTAAATTTTCTCTTTATGGGTTCTATGTTCTATAAAATGGCTTCACTAATTTTCAAGAAATTTTACCCTAAATACCAGGGTCTCTAACCAGGGGCCTATCCCTATTAATTGTTTTATTGTTGCTGTAAATTGTTTTGTAAATTATTTTCTTGCTATATAACTTTTGGAGAAGCCAAAAACAACCTTAAGTTTCTTATTTTAAATGAGACACCTAATATACAGTGAAAACGAACTCGCCGACCATAGGGAAATTAAAGCATAGAAAATATTCAGGGAAAAAATTAGTTGTCCGTGTTGCCGTCCTACAAAAAGGAGAAAGCGGTAAGCCAGGAGCCCCTGATATCGTTCTCTTCTGATAGTCGCGCTCGTTGCAGTGGTGAATTGAGGGAGAGTACATAGCAGATTGGTAGACGTGATTAAATACACATATTTCCTAAGGACAGCGGTTTAGTTTTCATACCGGTATTTTTAATAATTGCGATAAAAATGACATATCGTGTACAGGGTGGTTTTTTTTTGGTTGGTATTATAGGGTACAGGCTAAACGGTAAAAAATACAATAAACTAAACTACGTATCCCGTAATCTTTTTAGAGTTTAATTTAAAGGCGCAATCAGATCCACGCTAATATGATTGGTTTAGAAAATACAGGGTGATTCTCAAAATTCGTCGATTTTTATTATGTCCTATTACTCGGACACTTATGGAGATGGAAAGAAACTTAAAATACAAAAGTTTTATAACTTTTTACATAGAATCCATTGGCGGGCATAAAATAAATATAAATTTTCTAATTTTTGAGATATAACACCAACTTGCATTTATTTAAATGGGACACCCTGAATCTGAGTATGTCAAAAATTAAATTTTACGTTACGATTAAAACAATATATAACACTTTATATTGTTTATTATTTCACACAGCGAAACTAACAAAAAAATGGCCATGGATTAAGTTAATATTAATTTATTTTTTAAATGGTATGTATATAAAAACCCAATTTAACAAAAATGCTAAGACATTTATTAACCAAAACAATAACAACCACCAAAAATGCAGTTATTTATAATAGCAACTAAACCATTATATAAACTACTTAATATTATTTTGCGCTAGCGAATGTGTATGTGTATTCCATTTTTTCGATGCATTTTTGGACTCTATTTGTAATCAAACTAGTAGCTTAGTGACTTAAGGGTCCGATACTTCGGTTTTTGAGTAGAAGCAAATGCTTTATACAGTGAATAAAGTATGTCAACATTAGTAGATTTTTGAACAGACCCACCTCAAAAAGTCCTGCTGGCACCCCCACCCCCCTCAAAGTTGGTTAAGGGATTGATATAGTTTTTTTCTAATATCTTCTAAACGGTATATGATAAAAAACTGATTTTAGTGTCGTTAGATAGAGCACAAAATTCTGCAAAATAGTAATAATTAAAATTGTATTTTTGTTTATTACGTAAGAATCTCCAATATAGAAAAAGTTGGAGGGGAGCATCCACAAGGCATTTTTTACGATATATCTTCCAAACTGTCTACCAAACAAAAAAATATAAGACACAAAAAATTAAGGCCAAAGTTTTCCCTATCGAATGGTGTATAACATTATACTATTTTCTTTTAAATTAAAGCTACCAGTGTGCGTACAAAAGTAGCACTACACCAGTATAGTAGGTAGTTAAAAATAGAAATTTTTAATGTCACACTTTTATTTTATTTTTTTCAGAATATTTCTCACTTTAGTTATATTAATTGGTAATATTACCTTATTGCGCATAATAGTAATATTAAAAATAATATTTTTGTTTTTTTGGTAAGACTCTACAACAAAAAAAGTCGAAGGGGAGTATCCATACGGCACTTTTTACCATATATCTTTCAAACCATTAACAAAAAAATAAACAACATAAACGACAAACCACAAAGTTATCATTTAGACTATTATCTTTTAAAATAAAGCTACCAGTGGCGTACCAAATTAGTACTACACCAGTAAAGTACCTAGAAATCGAAATATTTAATGTTATTCTATTAATTTTAAAAGATTATTTTTCACTTTAGATTTATTAATTAATAATTATACTTTACATTTTATTTACTTATTTCTTTTGTTTTATAATTTGATTCATCATATTTTTAAATAAATAACAACAGTATTATAATAACTTTTTATTATAAAGATAACAACAAATATGGCTTATACAGTGTGTTCCAGGATAGGTGTTACAAGAGGACAAATTCACCAAAAATGTTGGAATATTTAATCGTCCTTTTGGGAAACTGGTCGCATGGTCCAAAACTAATAAATACAAAATTTGATTTCAATTGGTAATATACAGGGCAAGTTATAACTAAAAATATGAAAAATGACCAAGGATAAAGTACCTTTATTGTTAAAAATAGGGCAAAATTGTATAGGTAAATGTTGTAGGGAACTAAATTTTATGTCAAAATTTAAAGTTAAACACGTTAAGTAAAAAAAAATATTTTTGTCAATTTTTTAACTCGCCCTGTTTAATACCAATTGAAGTAAAGTTTTGTATTTATTAGTTTTGGACCATGCGACCGGTCGCCCAAAATTTCGTTTTAAAATTTAAAAATTTTTGTTCAATTTGTCCTCTTGTAACATCTATCCTGGGAGACACTGTATATAACATCAATAAAAAACAAACACATTATTTCACAACCTAAAATACCTAATTACAACATTCCGCACACAAACATAACCTGGTACATTTTAAAAATTTTTAAAAACATTTACAATTTGTGCCACATTTACATTTTAGAAGTGTATCAGATGATATTTTTTCATTTTTTAAAGTGGTCCACAGTGGTGTCCATTTAGTATTCTCTAAAATCCATCCCCATTCAGATGGACATGGAAGTTCAACTACTGGTTGGCAGAGATTACCCCAAACAAATCCTGCTTGATAAATGCATTGATTAATGTGAAGTGCCAAAGCATTCATTGTTGGGGGTAAATTCTCAACAGTTCGGTTTTTTGGGCAAAAAGTTGCATTCGACAAATATCAATGTGGCTACTATCAGAATGTTTATCGTAAATGGTTACAACGAATTTTGAGATCACACTTAATTGCTGAGATGAAGGTTTTTTTGAATGCTGCAATAAATCAATGAAAGTAGCTATAACTTCCGGAAAAGATTCCCAAGCTTCCCAACACTTTTTTCCTTTTCCATAAAAGGAGGACGTGGTATCGCAACCGGTTAGTGAACGAAAAAAGAAAGGGCTAGACTTTTTCATTGATTTTTTTAGCAATTTCGATCGACGAAATATGTCTACATTTTTACCAGTACCAAACTCAATCCACACGTCTTGATTTTGATTTTTGCCCTGGTAAAAAAAAAATCCGTGTAATATGATTATTTATTATTACTAGTATGCAGAATTAGAAATAATTATAAATTAATAAAACTAAAGTAAAAAATATTTAAAAAAAAATTAAAAGTCTAACATTAAAAATTTACATTTTTAGGTACTATACTGGTGTAGTGCTACTTTTGTACGCCACTGGTAGCTTTTTTTTTAAAGATAATAGTATGATGTTATACTCCATTCGATAGGGAAAACTTTGGCGTTTATTTTTTGTATCCTATATTTTTTTATTTGGTGGATGGTTTGGAAGATATATCGTAAAAAGTGCCGTGTAGATGCTCCCCTCCAACATTTTTTTGTTGTAGAATTTTACTAAATCAACAAAAATACAATTTTTAGTGTTACTATAAGGTAATATTACCAATTAATATAACTAAAGTGAGAAATATTCTGAAAAAATAAAATAAAATAAAAGTATAACATTAAAAATTTCTATTTTTAATTACCTACTATACTGGTGTAGTGCTACTTTTGTACGCCATTGGTAGCTTTAATTTAAAAGAAAATAGTATAATGTTATACACCATTCGATAGGGAAAACTTTGGCCTTAATTTTTTGTGTCTTATATTTTTTTGTTTGGTAGACGGTTTGGAAGATATATCGTAAAAATGCCTTGTGGATGCTCCCCTCTAACTTTTTCTATATTGGAGATTCCTACGTAATAAACAAAAATACAATTTTAATTATTACTATTTTGCAGAATTTTGTACTCTATCTAACGACACTAAAATCAGTTTTTTATCATTTACCGTTTAGAAGATATTAGAAAAAAACTATATCAATCCCTTAACCAACTTTGAGGGGGGTGGGGGTGCCAGCGGGACTTTTTGAGGTGGGTCTGTTCAAAAATCTACTAATGTGGACATACTTTATTCACTGTATAAAGCATTTGCTTCTACTCAAAAACCGAAGTATCGGGCCATTTTTGAACAATAAGTCACTAGGCTATAGTGGCGATATAGATGTAAATATTTGGTATTCTTCTTATATCTATTTTTATTAATTACGATAAAAATTACATATTGTGTACAAAAACACTGTGTTTGCTATTTTTTAAGACGCAAACTTCAAACAATTTAAATTTTTAATACTGATACCATAAATGAAAATGCAATCTTATAGTAAATGTATATAACTTTGAAAACATTCAGGATCTCCAAACTGTGATCGATTTCTCGAAAAATAAGCCTTGTAATTTTTGAGAATTTGGGAACATTATAAACTCAGTAAAGGATATACGACTAAAATATTTTGACAGTTTGTTCTATCATATCCGTTTATACCGAAAGTTAATGTCAACTAGCTTATTTCAAATGGGACACCCTATAACTTTTCGGTTTTGCATAATATTTTATATATAGTGTTCGATACCTAAGATTAACCGTATTTAACAGGTTTTAAATTTTATGTCAACAATGACGTTTGCAAGCCATTAAATAGTCATCACTTTTTTTAACAAAATTTTTTAACTGGAATTGGGGTTGTCTTTGGAATAGACATTCTTGTACAAACTTTTTTTTATTTTTGATGCTTTAAAGGATAAGGTAATAAAAGGTAGTATTTTCCATTTAAAGGAAAAATTACTTTTAGGGTTTTTGTTGATATAATGTTTAACGATTATTTTTACGTACCTACTTTGTATATAATAATTGGCAGAATATAATTTAAGTCTTATTAGTTTTCTCACTACGAGAAACCTAACCCCAATTCACATTAAAGGCTTTTGTTTATAAAATATTAATGGTTATGTAATGGCTTGCAAACGTCATTTTGATATTATATTTAACATAAGTCAAAAATGGTTAAACTTCGGCACGAAAACACTATTCATAAAATATGTTTAGAATTTTACGCAGAATCTAGAAACTAAATAATATACGAGTATATGGTGTTTCCTTTAAAATAAAGAAGTAAACATAACCGAAAGTGATAGAATTGTCAAAATATTTTGGTCGTATGACTCTTACTGACTTTATAACGTTCCCAAATTTGCAAAATATTCCAAGTTCTACTTTTGAGAAATTGGTATTTATTGTAGAATAATTCTAAAAATGTTGATTTAAAAAATATATTTATATAGTTTTTATGCTAGAGTTAATAAATGTCCATTATTCCACGACCGTTAAAAAATGCAGTTTTTTCAAATCGTTAACATGAAGATAAAGTACTCCATTCTACATAAAGTGTTAATAATTAATAGTTTAAAAAACTAAAAAACACGCTTTTATATGCAACCGAACTAAAAATTAGAAAATAATTTTTCATTAAAAAAAATATTGTCATTTCATAGTAAAAGCGTGGGGTGCATTTTACTATTTTTCATAACTTTTTCATCATAGATATTGGCAAATATAATAATTATAACATTTAATATATTAAACACCCTACGCTTTTTACTATGAAATGACAATATTTTTTTAATGAAAAATTATTTTCTAATTTTTAGTTCGGTTGCATATAAAAGCGTGTTTTTTAGTTTTTTAAACTATTAATTATTTTTCATTTTTTACTTTTTGCTACTCTTGACAAAATGGCGAAAATTTTTTTAGTGAACAAGAGTAGCAAAGTTTGTAATGTTTCCAACAGATTGCAACCCACTAAAAAATTTATTCTCCATTTAGTAGCAAAGTTTGAAATGTTGCCAACAGATGGCAACCCAGTCAAAGTTTGGAATGTTGACAAAAGATGGCAACCCACTAAAAACTTTCTTCTCCATTGAGTGGCAAAGTTTGAAATATTGCCAACAGATGGCAACCCAGGTGTTGTTTTTATAATATAATGGAATTTTTTTCCTGGCGATTAAAAACAAGATAACGGGATACTTTTTGCAGATTATTGCATTGTCATGGGTCATTAATAAGTGTGCAAAGTTTCAAAGAAATCGAATAGCTGGAAGTTGGTTAAAATTAGGCTCAAAGATTCCGTTACATAGATAGCCAGATTGATAGATAGATAGTTACAACCTAAGTTAATAAAAGCGTGTTAAAAACAGTAACTTTTCTTTAACACTTCGTAGCTTTTTTCACACTTTAAATTAATATTTTGTTTTTATGCTTACAATAATAATCAATTTATGCAATCTAGCAGTGAACGCGACATCAACACTGAACCAAAAGGTCAAGTTACCTTTGATTTCGTCATTATTTCTTTTAGTTCATGTGTCACTAGTCTTAGAATTTGACAGTTTGCAAATAAATTTAATAGAAATTATATTAAATTATTGGTTATAATTAATTTGGATAACTAAGAAATTAAAAGGGAATTTATACTATTTTAGTAATATTTTTACAAAAAGAAAGTACACAATTTTATAAAATTTAATCATAACGGCATAGTTATGAAGAGAATAATTTTCTTTTAAAAAATAAGGAGACTATGATTTTTTGTTGCAATATGGCTGTGCTGCAAAAATTAAAATTATTAGGTTAAAATATTAAAACATTGGTAATTTGGAAATTTTTATAAGGTCGTAAAAAAGATAATATGTAACACATGCATAAAGTGTCTTTTTTTACTTATGAAATTGCCGCACTCGCCTAACGGCTCGTGCTGTCAAACTTCCCATTCGTATAAAACTCACTTTATTGTTACATAAATTACTAATAAAGTGTTAAGTTATTAAAATTTTATTTAAGAGAGAATACAAAATATTTTTGAAAAATAAATTTTCAATTTACTTTACCACAAAGGGTAAATTTGACTTCAAGCGCATTACATGTTGGGTAAAATAAAATCAATAGACACTGAATAATTTTCCTCGGTTTATTTGTTTTTACGAAAGCAAGTCCGTGTTTGTACAAGCACAATGTATTAGGTGCTCATATATTTAGGAGAAATATGAAGCTAAAGAACACAGTGATGTTTGCTGTTTCTATTCAAATTTCCCAGTGGGTATGTTTAATAAAAGTTTTACATACTCTCAACCTCATGCACAGAAAATAAAGGAGAAGCACTGTGGAAGCAGTATGCACAAAGCACCTTTTTTAAAGTATTTTCGTGTTTTTAGTTTTTTTTCTAATTTTTATGTAAATGCATATTCATTACCAGATTTAAAATAGTATTTACAAAAAATAAATAAAAATATACCTTAAATAAGGTAAACAGTATTATGAGAACATAAGATGAATTTATACAAGGTGTTTCAAAATGTTGTTTAAAAATTCAAGGGCAGATTTACCATTAGAAAATATAAAATAAAAAGTTTTTATAAACATGTTTCTTTAAATGTTTTGTTTTACATGGTGTTAACTTTTCAAAGAAATAAAAATTTCGAAAACAATTATTTTATTAAAAATTGTTGTACTGAATATAAACCTTAGTTAAATAAGTATTTATTGTTGTTGTTACATATTAAATAATAAAAAAATAAAAAACTAATTTTTAAATAAGAAAGTTGGTCTAAAAATATTTAATTAAATAATTGTTTTTTCTTCTAAACTAAATATGATATAAAAAAGATATTAGAGTTGTATTTTTATTTGCTTAATATAAAGAAGTTACCAAAATTTTACACACAGTTACACAGTCAGTGACATTTTTTGTTAGAAACATTTCTTTAGTTGCTGCTTGAGACGCTAATGGACTTATTTAATGTAAATAAATTATTGATAAATTACCCCCTTAATGTCATAAATACCATTGCAGAATTAAAACAAAATTGGGTAAAGGATATTAAAAATAATAAAAAAAACTTTTTTACAAGTTCAACACCCAGTACCTTAAGAAGAAGCAACTTGCGGACCCATGTATATAAAAACATTTTTTATATTTTCAATAGTGGAATCTGTCCTTAAATTTTTAAAGCAACTTCTGTAACTCCCTGTACACTTTTGTTAGTTTGTCCAGTTTAAAATACTTTTTTTTGCATAGGTCTAGTAAATAACTTTAATTCTCTCATACTTTTTGCACAAAAACGGTATACCTAATATATGTCGCAACAAGTAGAAGTTTTCAAGATATTTTAGATGAAACGTTTTATTTCATACAAAAAATGTCCATTGCATTTATTTACGTTTATTTAGGCTACTTGGAAGTCTCTAAGAGGTCTGTACAAAATGCTACCACAAATTCTTTGAGCAATAAAACAATTTAATACAATTTACCCTTGTCGAAAAGTGGCTCGTTTGAAAGATACAGATTGTTTAGGGTTTTATTTATTTTTTTACTTTGACACCCTATATCACCCTAATAATTAATTTTTAACTAAAGACAAAATACATTCAGTTGTTGTAATTTGGCATTAAGGATTGTTGTACTATTTTGTACGAATCTTTTAGAGAAACCCGGGTGGCATAGATTAGGAGTAAAGGTAAGTAAAAAACCGTGTGATTAAAACATTAATTCTGAAATATTTCATAGCCAAATTTACTTGGATTATTTTAAAGTACATAAAAGAAAAGAAATTCTTTTCAATATTACACCTAAGCAAAAAAAGTATGGCATTTTGAACCTAAGAAAGGACTACAGATGTCTTCCTCTATATTTACGACAAAATCATTAGCATATTTAAAATAAATTATGATAACTTTTTTATGACCTACCTTCTAGTCAGTATTAGCAAAAAATGGCAAAGTTTGCAATATCTCAGCAACGGACTAAATGAAATATAAAGTGTGATATATTTGTAAAAGGTAATTTTTCAAAATTTTAATAAAGGAGAAATATTCGGGGTAATTTATTTAAAATTACCAAAAATAAACAAACAATTTAAAAATGCGTAACCTTACAAAAAAATAATAAAAAGCAATCTACATAAAAAGTTACTGTAAAAAGTTTTTACACAATTGAGAAGTCCTTAAAAATAAAAATGTTTTAAAGGAATATAGAAAGCGCAACAAATAAAGAAACACACTGTAGCGAGTAAACGACGCAAGGTAACGAATTGCGGTTTTCACCAGTAAGGAGGTCAGTTTTTGTGTCAAACATACTTACAGAAATATAGGTTTTTATAAAAAGCATCGAATTTGGCCAACCCTGTACAAGTTTGCAATTAATAAAGAATAACGAATAAATAAGCTAACTGTTGCCAAATACAATAATTGTATTACCCCTTAACAATTTTTTATTAGGGTGTATAGTAACTTTTTGTTGAAGGGCTGATTATTTTAAATTTAAAATATTTAAATGTTAAAAAAATAAAGTATACATATATTTTAAAATGCCAAGTACAAATATAAAAGATACTTTTCTTTTACTTTTTCCTTTCAAGACGAAAATGCGGCATTTTAAGAATAAAAACTCCATTAGCGCTGATTCGGTTAAGCTGTATTACAAAAACAATGACATTTTAGATGTTCAAAAATTGCAAAAACTACCACCGGGCACGAGCAAAATAAAGTTCGTCTTTGTTTTCTTTGTTTTTTTCCCAGTCTGTAATAAATTTAATACATTAAAAGTAATGGACAGAAACAAAAGAAAAAGGGGAAAAAAGCGAAAAGAAAAGAAATCTGCAACCCAAATCCGGGCGATTTTCGCGCTTATGTTGTGGAGAAACAGCTGGTGCCCCCATAAATTTGTAAAATCCATAACCTAAATGTCGGGGATATATGAGGGCTGAGTCATTTCATTTAATAAAAAGGGTTTTTAAGCCTTATTATTGTGTGTGTTTCGGGGTTTAAATAAATTTAATTATTAAAAAAATACATTTAAATATTCAAAAGCCATTACTCCAAACGAAATTTACGAGTTAAAACTAACTAAGAATTAATAATAATACTAATAATTACTATAATATTAAATAACGATGTAGGAAATGTAAATTAAATAATTTTCTAAAATATTTTTTTTCGTTTCATTTTTATTTCTGGGTTCCCAACTTCTAACGGAGTATAGATACAGGGTATCTCTAAAGGGTCAGTACAAAATGCTATCAAAGATCCCATGGGCGAAAATACAATGATCTAACCCAATTTACCATAGTCGAAAAGTTGATTGTTTGCGAGATACAGGGTGTCAAAGTTTTTGTAATATTTTAGTTATATTTAAATATTTTATTTAATATTATAAATGATTTTATTTACTGTTATGGCAAGAAACCATTTATATAAATAATTTAAAACGTAAATAAGGGTAAAGAATAATGCAATTTTTGGATAAAACTAATTAATTTTGTTGATATTCTGCCCTAGACACTTTTTATTAGTATTTATTACTACGTAGTAATCTAATGGAACAAACGACAAGCATTTGTACGTATGCAGGTAAATAAATGATGCCCATGGAAAACAAATGCAACCTTCCTGCTAGAAGGCAGTGTAAGAAGCTTAAATTTGGCTTGCGTTTGTTTTTAATGACCACCTTTTATTTTCTTGCGTATGTAGTATGGATGGTGGAGGGGAGGATAACCATCTTTTACGGCGGACAAGTTGAAAAAGTGGCCATCGAAATGTAGCAAATTGGGATGGCGCCACAGTAGCCAGTGGAGGGATATTGGTATTTGTTTCCCTTTTTTATTTTGTATCTATCTGTCCTTTTTCATTCAGTATCTCACTCTAATAATTTATGCTCATTGGTTAAAAATCTCCTCTGGCTACTGTGGCGCCATCTTAAGTTGCTCCTTTCGACGGACACTTTTTAATACATTCAGATGGTACTCCTCCCCTCTACCCTCCATAGTATGTAGAAGTAATATTGGTCGTTTGTTACATTAAATTACTACGCAGGTATTAATAAAGCCAAATGGAATGTTCTTTGGGCAAAACATTACCAGAATAAATTAGTTAACTCTTTATGGAATTATTTTTACTCTTATTTACGGTATTACATTATTAATATAAATTGTTTGTCTGCCTTAGCAGTCAATAAAGTAAAAGTTATTTTTATATTGTTTAAAGTAAAAGGTGATTACTTTTTTAAGGCCTATTTTTAGCCAATGTGGGTAATAAATGACAAAATATGCAATATCTCAGTAACGAATTGTAAGAAATATAAAGTGTAATATATTTTTTTAAATGTTACTTTTTAGGTATTTAAATACTTCAAAAATATACAGGGTGTTTGTTTTATTTAAAATTAACAAAAATAATTACTTAAGTTAAAAATCAGTAACCATATAAAAAAGCATATTTGCAAAAGTTGCTGAATAAAAGGCTTTTACAAAATTACTATTATTATTATGTTTTTAAGTGTTTAAAGAATTAAAAAGAATTCAAGAAATTAAGAAACGCACATCAAGTAAACGACCATAGAGTAATAGGTACATTACTTTATGAAACGACGCAAAATAGCGAATTACGGTTTTCAGCAGTAAGTTTGGCTTGAAATTTAAGCCTCGTAAATGGGAGCTTAGTTTTTGTGTAAAACATACAGAAACATGAGATTTCTATAAAAAGCGTTAAATTTTGCTTACCCTGTACATAGTGGCGCCTTTTCATTGACCTTGCGGGGTAAAAGAAAAACTAAGAGAGGTAGATCCAATAATATGAATAAACAGTCTTATATCGATTTTTGAAATAAATTTAAAGGTAAGTAAATCATAAACAACTTAAGATACAGAGTATTCTTCAAATTTTTTAATTTGTCCAGGCACTTGTAACCCGCTTGATATTAGAAATAGAAAAAAAAATGTAAATGAAATGTTTTAGAGAGTTTTACGCTGAACTCAGTGGCGTACCTATATTTTTTCATTGACTTTTATTTTAAAGGTATAACACAAAGTAAGGTTTTTTAATGGAACACTCTCTATATTTTGTTACCAATTATAATGTTTTCTTAAAAGCCGTAAAAATACAACATTTTATATATTAAATTTGTCATAGTCATATTTCCAAAACTATTAACATAACATTTAATATATATTAAATGTTGTGTTCTGTTAAACTTTTTAAAAGATCTTTAAAATGGTTATATAATATACAAGGTGTTTTTAAAAAAATCCTGATAATGGCCATTTTCCGATACTTTAAAGAAATATATATGTATATTGTGAAATTTCTTATAGCTTTTAAGAAGATCTTTTAACTGATAATAAAATATAAAGGGTGTTCTTATAAACAAACAACTTTATGTTATAACTTTAAAATAAAAGGAAATGGAAAAATATAGGTACGCTAATGAATTCTACGAAAAAATCCCTAAAACTATTGTGTGTTTTTTTGTATCCCTAATATTAAGCAAATTGGAAGTATGGGGTCGCAGGTAAACGTAAATGAAGCAATTGAGTGAGGAACTTTTTTGCAAATTGGCAAAATTTGGAAAAACACTTTTGTATTTTCAAGATGAATTAACTTAAAATAAGCCATAATATTCTTTTACCACCGAATTTGTGTCAAAAATCAAAGTCGACGTTGTGCAATTGGATTTGTTCTATCTCTTTTAGTTTTCTCTCCACTCTGCAAGTTCAATAAAAAAGTGCCATATTGCACTAGTTAATTTAGTTTTGATAAAATGCGTTTAAATGTTTCCAAATTTAAGGACTTATTTATAATAGAAATATTGGATTACAACTTAAAAAAATTAATAAATTTTTTCATATATGCCTTATTTTTGAGTCTAAATAAGATTTGTATTAAACTTGTTGCTATATTTTATAAATTAAGTTAACTTATTCTCCTACGGAGTTTTTAATTTTGTTTTATTATTTAGTCTTTTTAAGTTGTTTTTTAATTTTTTGACACACTTTGTATATCCTTAGGCTTTATAAAAATAACTTTTGCTAAAATAGTTTGGCACTAGGCTATATCTAGAGTAAATTTTTCTAAAAAATTACATAGAAAAAAGATTTAGTTTGTGCACACTTAATGAACCATTCTGTATAATAAAAATTAAAATGTTATTGGGTTAAGTTTTTAATATACCTCATTAACAATACAATCCAATAGGTTTTATACTAATTTATTAAAAGTGATGGTATTCCGCCATTTTCGTATTTTAGAGGCTAACAAAATATTCCTTGGGCCAGTTATAAAATTGACTTTATGATAATTACACTTTTAAAACCTTTTTAGGGGGGTTTCTTTTGAAGAGTCCAACACGAATATTCATACCCATATGGAAATGTTGGCGACGGATCAATGCTATGGAAGTGTATGGAGTCTTGTGGGACCTTTTACACGTAGAGAACGCGGAAAGTCGGCACTATGTCTAAAAATTGCAGGTAAAACATTGTGGTAAACTTGTCCAACAAGAAAAGAGACGCGTTTTCCCAGTCCGACACCCGAAACATTTGATATTGACAGACTGATTTAAAGCCGCTTCCATACATGGCGGTATAAATATTCGTGGTAGACTTCTCATAAGAAACCCCATAAAAAGGTTTTAAAAGTGTTATCATAAAATCAATTTTATTACTGACCCAGAGACTGGGACCAAATTAAACTAAAAGAGTGCAAATCATGGTGCCGTCGAATTCTTTAACTTACAAAATTAACCAAATCAAAAGCATAGTTTACAACTTAAGCTAAAATGATTTTAAACGATCCATTACTAGAAATTTGTTCTTTTAGATCTGACCGCATGTTTATTGTGTTTGTATAAACTAGCATAACAATTGCCGAAATAAAACTATTTTTATTGAACCGGTTATTGTATAACGATATTTTTGGCAAAATTCCAACACTCACATATTTCGTTTCAACGGAAAAACACTAAATTATAATGTCTTTTTCGTAAAACCTTTTTAAATTTATGGTTGTCGACACAGGGAGTTTATAGAAATAAATCATATTAAAATGATTTTTCAATTATCGCATATATCAACGCAAATGGCTTTACGTACATTGTAAGGAGGTGTGAATTAAGTGTGATGACTGTAATAGAAGTGATTTATGATAGCAGATATATATATAGCACTTAAAAGAATTTGTTCTTGGACCTGAAATCCAGAAAATCTGACGCAAAAATGTTTGACAGGTAATTATGCAGTGTGTTAAGTTGGCACAAAAACATTTTTATTATCTAATAATTTCACGAAAAAATTCTTTTAAAAACTTCTGATGGTCTGCCTACCTAAAATGCAATGATCTAATGTTTTTTTTTAGTGATATACGAAATAGCTCAAAAATGTGTAAAATTAGTTCTAACGGTAAATACCTTTATTTTTTACAATATCAAAAATTGTAATAGAAAAACAATATTTGAAATAAAAAAATCATTTAAAGTATGCGATTTTTTTGGTGGGAAAGAGCATTTTTTTATATATAATATTTTAAAAAGGGTATTTACTAATGTACCTTTATACTTGTGTACTAATGTAAATACTTTTTGTACATTACCCATATACCATTTTTTGCCGGCCATGTACATTTAATTTACTGGCATTGCCAACACTCTTTAATGGCAAGGCATTGGCATAAAGGTATCAAAAAGACACGAAAGTGGGCAATTGGCCGTTATTAGGCCACGTGTTGCAGATAATGTGATGGCATCCGTCATTAATAAGTTATGATGAAAAAATGCGTTTAGGACGATGGCATCCATCATAAATAAGTTATGCCAAAAAAATGCGTTTAGGATGATGGAATCCATTATTAATAAGTTATTGGTAAAAAGATAACAAAAAGACACAAAAGTGGGCAATTGGCCGTTATTGGGCCACATGTTGCAGATACTGTGATGGCATCCATCATTAATAAGTTATGATGAAAAAATGCGTTTAGGATAATGGCAATGGCAACCGCCAAATAAGTATTGCAAGTTTAATAAGTTAAATGTCCCAAAAGTTAAATAACATGTTTAGAATTTTGTAATCAATAAAAATTAGAACAAAGGCAGAAAAACTTTATCATTAAAAAAATTATATAATATACATTTTTATACAGTAACAATAAACCATAAAAAATTAAAGGTACGTATTAAAATTTAACAAAAAGATGGTAAATTAAAAGAAAACACTTTAAAATAGTAAGTATTCAAGGGACACTTACACTCAATTTTCAGATCCAAAACATGGGGACAAATATTTTAATGTCAAAAAAAACTATTAAATATGTATAATATTTTTTATTAACGCGTCTTTAAAGCTTTTAATAAGGCAACGTCCTGATTTCATATAATTTTTTAAGTAACTACAAACCTAAAAGGTTTTAAACAAAATGTTTACAGCTCCTAACAGTCTACTTGAATATCTCGCCTTCTTGAATAGTCATCACCAATTAATCACACAACACACACTAATTAGGTAATGAATACACTTAATTATGTCTATTAAAAAACTTTTTTCTTTAAAAAAGAATCTAAAAAGCTAGAAAACAATTTTGTATGCTTGCCGGCAATTAGCCTGCATGTAAAATTTATTGGCAAATGAGTGTTTATTTAGGGTTGTTTCTAGTTCTAAACATTTTTCTTGATCATAATTTGCAATATTGACCAGAAATAAGGACCTTTTTTTTTAGGCGCTCTGGGAATTCTAGCCTCATACAGCTAATACGGCCCTGCACTGCTGGACAAAAAATATACAGCGTGTATTCTTAGGTTAAACGTTATTTATCATAAAAAGATTTGCATGGCGTCAAACCCAAAATGCAATTATCAGATATTAAGTATTTTCAGTGGTATATGAGATATGACAAAAAATAGGAATTTTGTTCAAGCAAAACTGACCAATATTTTTTATAATATCGATTTTTATACAAAAAAGATGTTAAGGATTAAAAATGGATTTTAAACATGCAAATTGGCTTATTTAAAACTCTAGTTTCTGGAATAACAGGCGTTTTTGTGACTTTTTGTTTTTTTGTTGGTTGTTCTTAAGCTATTTTTTCAAAATAAGTATGCACTAATGTAAAAACTCAAAGTTTTACCGTTAACGCATAAAACATTTTAAAAAATATTTTTTTATTTAATAAACTAGATATGTAATGTTATTTTTAATTCCAAACATCTTTTCTTTATAAAAAATTTTGATATTATAAAAAATGAAAGTACTTTCATTGTAAGCAAAATTTATATTTTTTGACAAACATCGTAAGAATATTTGTTTGTTGGTTTTACTTTGTTATATCTATATTTGATCAGAATGGTATTATCTCTTGAAATAAACAGGGTTAGTACAACAAAAAAATTATATATATTTTTAAAATAAAACACGCTTTAAAATAAATCAACATAATTAGGATCTTCTAAAAACTTAAGAAAAATTCCAGGTTTAATATGCCTATCCTAAATAGTTTTAAAATATGGTCATGGCCAACTTTTTTTTGAGAGAAAATGACCTTTGAAAATGTTTTAACGACCATAAACAGTTTTATGAATATTGGCCGTCGTAGGGCCTATTCAAACGCCGTTTTCTCCAAAACTTAAAAGCGTAGGTTATGGATACACTAAAGATACATGTTATGTCAGAAATTACTTTTAGAATTAAAATCTTTAAAAAATACAGGGTGTTCCTTTAAAATATTAAAATTTTTGTTACTTTCAGTTTATTCGACGCTATTATATCTAAGATTGCCATCTGTCATCGGTATAGTTTACAACAAATTATAAAACTATAAAGAGAATACATTTTTATGACTGTCAAAAAATGTATTTATATCAATGTATTTTTAAACGGGTGATATGGCCATTACCCACGGCCATTATCCTCAGCCATTACCCAAGGCTGTCATAAAGTGCTTTGAATATGCATAAATACGATAATTTACATATATTTTCAACAACCTCGTTTTCTAAATCTGACTCGTCAGCAAAAGTTATTATTTTTTAGTCACATATATGTATGAAAATATTCTTTAAAATATCTTAAATATACGTAAAATAAACTAATAATAAAATCAATCACATTCGGTAAAAAATGCAGTAGGCTACAATATCATGTATGTTCTGGCTGACAAATATTTTGTCACAAATCAGGAAGATAACATTTATTTTTTGTATTAATAAAAAGCACCAGAAAGTTGTTTTAAAAGGTTTCCAGAGATACATCAATACTCGTAAAAAAGTATAGTATGAAACTCGCACGGAATACTTATTTCTCACGAGTATGACTTTTGCAGCACGAGCCGCAGGCGTGGCTCACTCCATAACATACTATTATTAGGCGATTTTTAAAAATAATTTAAATATATACCTAACCTAAGCCAGCGCCATTTATTTTTTAATTCCTATTTAACATATTTTTCTTAATCTTTTAGTTAGTATTTTAATTAAAACAGGTTATTATGCTGCGTTTATTCTACCAATGGAAAATAACTTGACTTTGGAAATTGGTAATTATATTAGCCTGGTTTTTAAAAACATGCAACAATTTACTATTTACCTTTTAAAAGTTTGTGGTTTTCCAGAGCCATACCCTTTAGTGTCTAGGGCCAAATTTTAATAACCCCTCTATTAAGAAAAGCCTTTTATTAACTACAAAGCGAGATTTTTTTGTATTTTTATTTCTATTAATTTTTTTAAGACATCTTAAACAATATTTTTGCAACTAAATTAATAAAAGGTAAAACAGTCCTTAAAGAACCTGCATTAATCTTCATGTATGTTACTTACGTACAAATTAATCGATTTGCAATTTTGTCGTTACTTGATAAGAACATACCTGTAAAGAAAAAAATATGTTATAACATTTTTGTTTAAAATTAAAACTAAAATTAAAACCAGACTTTCACTGTTACCTTAAAATAAAAAATAACTTAACAATAAAATATAGTAAAAGTTTGCTTTTGGACACCACACATATTTTTATATATATTCTAAATCACCAAAGATGACGATTATGTCACTATTTTAATGTTTGGTAAAGACAAACGACAACAATTTGTAAATTAAATTTAATGTGTTAGACAAGAACATTTCCAATTTTCTTGTCGAAACAAATAATATGGCTGATTTGCATCTCTCCAAGAAAGATAGAAGATTCTTTCATGTTTATTCTTAATGCATGATTGATTACACAGCGGGAAAGTGAAAATAGTGCTGAGGCATCCAAGCAAAATCCCTGTTCATCATCGATGTTAACGTCGAAAATAAACATTCTTTTAAATTTTATTTCCGTTTAAGACAGTTAACTTTTTACGCTATACTGATAATAAAACATCAAAATTTTATGTTACAAATAATTACTGCTGTACTGGCCACACTTCTGTTATGGTCAATAATTCCTATATTTTTGGTGGCCGTTATCAACAAGTTTTACCATACAAATATTGATCTTTGTGGCTGTTTTCTAAAAATATTTTGGTTTTCGGATCCTAAACCAGGTAATTTAAAATAAGTATTTGATGATGATCATAATTATGAAATGTAATTACAAAAATGGCACTTGGTTTGGAGTTTTAGGGGTTGTATTTTTTTACTCTCTTATTTTTTGATAAGTACTTTTTTGTATTAATTTATGTTAGGTTTATAAGAATAAACGTCAGTGTACCATATACGTTATATGTGTATAATTAAATATTTTGCCTTTTCTATAAAATATATTTTTATAGCAAACAAAAACCCGTTTTTTTTGCAAACATTAGCGATTTTTTTTTTAAATTTAGTATAAATAAAAATTGTTCTAGTTTCTTTAACTTACTGTGCAGCCGTTTAATGAAAAAAAAGACACCCCGAAAACTATTAATATATTGGGCAGCGTTCGAGAGGAGTTACGTTAGTGGTTGCTTTACAAAAATTGCACGTTAGTAAATAAGGGATAATAAAATTGTACAAATCCACAATAAACAAAAAAATTTTTATTTTTATATGATTATTTGTGGTCGTAACATCTCTTTGACGTTTCTCATAGTGATTAAATTGTCACAACTTTCCTAATTATCTTAAAATAATTTTGAAAATAACTTACTGACCTAACGGTAATTAAATTAACAAAAAACTTATTCTCTTTTTTCGTCTCTTCTTAGACTTCTTTCTGTCTTTAATAATAAATGTCCTAACCTTACTTTGAAAAACTGTCATGTGAGCGGTTTTATTTAATTTTATTCTAAAACAACAAACTGGTATTCCAAACGATTTTATTACTTGTCTAATCAATACCCCAGATTAATGGGAAGATTGGTGCGATCTGGTAACTAGGACTTAGTAAATTATTTTTAAGCTTTAATTACATTAACTATATCTTTTTTAATGTAATAAAACCATTTTAAGCGCTTTAAAAGTTATTCACGAAAAATCGATTTCTAGCTGCCACTTTTAGGGGATCATATCTCCGCAGGGGGCTTAAACGGAAAAATTTTATAGGAACTTGTCGTGTTATTTTTATCTGTTCCATACGTGTGCGAGAGATTTCCCACATTTTCCCGGACACCCTGTATAAAGTAGTTTTTAGGTATTTTGACCCTGGAAAATGTTGTTTATACATAGGACTGTATTATCATTTTAAATGAACTATATAAAATCAACATAATATGTTAAAACATTCTTTTAGTACAAAAACATAAATAGGCCCAGCATGAATTCTAAAACAACCCTAAAGCCAAATTATAATTATTAATATCGCTAGATCTATAGAGTTTATGTTATGCAATGTCCATTATTAAACGTACATAACAATAGAGCTTTTGGTATTGGTTTTGACATTAGATCAATATATCATTATAAGATATTTTGTTTCAAACTATGCAAAACTATAGTCTTACAGTCTAATTATAATTGTTTGGTGATTCTAGTCCATTATTATACCTTTCAATAATATTGTATTAGATTACTGTGCGTGTTTTTAGTTATAAAAAATATAAAACTTAACTTAATATAATACAGGATGACCGATAAGAGCACGTCGTAATTAATAAAAATAAAAAGTAAGTTAAAATATTGGTAAGCGGTATAATATTCGGCTTCGTTAGGAAGTAGTTAACTTTGAAAGTTTTGTACGGTTGACATACATAACATAGTATCAATGATATAAAGAATTTTTTTGCCATTTATTGTATGCATTTTGATGTAAATGACAAATATGACATGATGCTTTGTATTTGATGTCTTTTCTTTCTTCTTCAAAAACGCTATACTTTATTATAGTTAATATATTGAACCGTAAAAAAACAATTTTAAATATATTATTGCAGACGCAAAATAGCTCTTTATAATACAGGGTGTCCCACCGGAACAGTCGATTAAAGTAGTTCTTTCTTTATAAGGAACACAACCCTCATTTATATTAAAGGCTTTAGGGAAAATTAATTGTAATGTAATAGCTTTCAAACGCCATTTTGGACATAAAAATTAAAATAGGTAAAAAACGCTTGAACCTAGGTATAGAACATTATTAATAAAACACGTCAATAATTTTACGCAGAACCTAAAAAAATAAATAGAATTATAGGGTGTTCCATTAAAAAAATAGTTTACATAAACTTCCGGTATAACTGGAAGCGGTAAAAGTGTTACAATATTTGAATTAAATCAGGGAATAATAATTTATGAGAAATCGATTGCAGCAATTCACGGTGAAACATCCTGTATAAAAAGTAATTTTCTTAAAATATGTATTAAATAATTTTATTCTAAAGAAAAGCCAAATTATATTTTGTTTATTTATATTCCATAAACACACGATAAACTATATAAATCTTAGTATATGGCTAAACACTAAACACTTTCATTTATTTACTATTTTTATTTTTCTAAAATGGTTAGGATACCTAAAAGTGTATAGCAGAGCCCATCTTTATTTCATTCTAAAAGCAAAGTAAACAAAAAATCATAGTGTAAACAAACCCTTTTGTGAACAACGACTTATTTTAGCAAAAATATTAAACCCAATGTACGTGATACCTGTTTAAGCAAATTTTGTTATTTATTTAAAAAATGTGTAATTAAGCTCCATCAGAGGCTATGTGCTTTCAAAAGGGTTTGTTTACTTTATATTTTTTGTGTACTTTCCGGCATTGCTTTAAAAATAACTTATCTCTGAAACCAACTATATCTTTTACCAATCAAATAATTTTACAAAAGTTATAAGGCGCAATTAAAAGATTAGTTCACGTCTGGCAGCCTTGTTAAGAACTTATTTTACGATTAGGCAATTATAAAATAATTTTAACCAAAAGATCTTAAACCTGTGTTAAAATAAAAATATTTGGGAGTTGCACGTTTCAATTATTTCTGTGTTAGTTTATTATTATTATTATTATCTTTTTCATATAAGCGCCTAACCTAATCTAAATAATTATTTCGTATCTTGTACCTTTTTTACAAAATCGCATTTAAAAAGTAAATTCATAAGGGTATTTATGTACACTTTAAATGAATATCGATTTAAATAGGCTTAACGTGTTTTTTTTGTATGAACAAAATAACAAAATAAAGGAATCAAATGGTAAAAGCAAAATGTCTTACCCTGTATAATCGCAGCTTACAAATCCGTCATTTGCCTGTATGTATAAGAAAACATTTATCTAAATTATTTTAGTTTTCTAAATAAATAATATTGATACTTTGGAAACCGTTTAAAAGTTATAAATAAAAACTCAATGGTTAATAACTTCCTAACAAAGCGCCATATAACTTTTTATATAAAGTCAGTACTAACATTATTTTGGCACACTCCATTAGGCCTATCATTAACCGCCTTTCCAGATACCTTTTTCTTTAAATACGCTGTTGTTGATTTTATAGAAGAATAGTTATATATATTTTATTAAATATACATCCCTGATGTTAATAAGATCTACATTAAAGTTAAGAGAAGGACAGAATAGTTCTTTATAATATATAAAAAGTTTAATTTTCCTAAAAGGTTTATATCTTTATTCGGCAAAAAAAACATATTATTTTGTTTAAACAGGAATATAATCAATTATTAAAAAAAAGAAAAAGGACGTAAATTTTAAGGACACATATTAAACAATATCGTGTCCTATATTTTATGTCAGAAATAATTAGGTATAATAATTATAATTAGTAATTTAATTTCTAATTGTATAAAAATAAACTCACATAGGACACATTAAGACACCCACGGTACGTTAGTATTTAGGCTTTTAGCTTTCGTGGTTTGTTCAAAGATAAAAAAATACAACTAAAATTAGAGTACTAATAGACCTACCTAACATCATCATAAGTTATTCAACGATTTAATGTTTCAAAAAAACTCAATTTTTCTGTTACAAAAAAATACAGTCTTTTCTAATTTTTTTATTGTTGGTTATTATTTGTGCTTAGAATGTACGTTCTTTTTTATTTAAAATAACTGATTATCTCCGTTAGTAAATAGTAATTTGTGCATAAGTAATATTTTTTACGAATGGGAATTTGACTACGAGCCGTTAGGCGAGTGCGGTAATCCCATGAGTAAAAAAATGACACTTTATGCATGTGTTACATAATATATTTTTTCCACGACCGTATGAAAATTTTCCAAAATACCATTTTATACATGTTTTATTTATCTAAACCTATTAATATTAATTTCTGCTGCACAGCCCTTATATAGCAACAAAAAATTACAGCCTTTTTATTATTTAAGAGACAATTATCCTCTTAATAATTATGTATTTATAATTTAAGTTTACAAAATTGTATGTACTTACTTTTTGTAGAAATAATACTTAAACAGTATAAATTCCTTTTCAATTTCGTGGTCAGCCAAATTCATTATTACTATTTATTTTCAATAATTTCTATAAAGTTTATTTTACAAACTATCAAATTTTAAAACCAGTAACACATGAACTATAAGAAATAATGACGAAATCAAAGGTAACGTAACCGTCTGATTCAGTTATGTCTATAACATTGCAAAAATTGATATTTAAGCTCATTGTAGTAGGCATTGAAACAAAATACCAATTCAAAGTGTGAAAAAAAGGTTCTAACTGTTAAACAAAAGTTACTTTTTTAACACTTTATGTACTGTACTAGAATTGGATACTATTAACTTCATGTTAACGGTTAAAAACACAGCATTTTTTTAAACGGTGGTGAAAAAAATATTAAAGTAACTTCTTTTCTCATTATTGGTCATTGTTTGTCCTTAGCAATAATTTGCCAAGTTTATAAGTATAGGTTAAAAATCACCCTAAATTTTAAATTGTCCAAATACCGATTTAAAATTCAAAAATGCTTGTTCCATGTGTCTCTTGTAACACTTATCCTGGGTTAGTATACAGTGTCATATTAAAATTTTTATTTCAGAAAAAAAATATAGTTTGTATACTTTATAAGTTTATGCAATTAAAAAAAAAGTAAAAATTCTGAATTAGGTTTCTCAGGTTATGGCTTCAGGTTATTAGTTAGAAATTGCAAAAAAGGGCTTGGTACCAATGGTTATGAAAAACATTTTTTTACATAATTCTTGTTGAACTTTCGGATTCCTTTCAATTTCCTCAATACTTGCCCAGAAAGCTAAAAATAGGTTTTAACCGCTTTTTTAAATAGTATAATTTTTTTGCCGATTAACGTACTGTCAACATAAAAACAATTAAACATCAGGTTTTTGATTTATTGTAAAAAGTTAACGTTTTTTAATGCCTATATTATATTATATAACCATTTAAAAGATCTGTTAAAGAGCTTTAAAAAAACAGTAAAATATGTCTATTTTTTATAAATTTAAAAACATTGCCATCCAAATCTAAAAAATTATGTTAAATATATCTAATTGTAAGCTATACCTAAGCTTTAAGTTTAGTGTCTTCAAAAAAATGGACAGTTTATCTAAAAAATTTTTTTTCAAATGGCCATGTTTTAAAATCTAAAGATAGATATATTAAAATAAATGTTGTATTTTCTTAAAGCACATTTAAATATTTATTTAATGGTGATACAAGGTCTTTATTAAACTATTAAGAATTAGATGTATCACGTGTTGATTTTTTTTAAGCTCTTTGATGGATCTTTTGAATAGTTATATAATATACAAGGTATTTCATTAAAACTAAGTTTTTTTGCAATAAATTGAATTTAACTTGATGTTAAATTTATTTTTTGGTGGCAGCACGTTAATCAGCGAAAGAAATAATATAACTTCTTTAATTTAAACGAGCTCATAACTCCAATAACATATATAATATTTTATTATTTATTTAGCCAAGAAAAAATCAAATTAACAAATGTTTTTTTTTGTTTTATGTTAAAATTATTTTTTTAATAAAATTTAAACAAAACTAAGACAATGGGCAATGTAAATAAAGTTAAGCAAGTGCTTATACTATAGAATTGTCTTTATTTTACTTATGCAAATTTGTATATTTTATTTTATATTATTTCGCGTAAAAGCATTTGCTTAGCTGTATTTACCCAATCCAATTTCGTTATAGAGGCTGTTTAATATAAATATGCTTTAAAATGGTCTTAAAGATACCATGGTCTGGGCAAAAAAACTTGTTTTTACTCTAGCATTGCATTTATAAAAATATAGCGAAAAGTACTGTATCCTACTTCCTAATGTTAATAAAATTTACGACTCAATACTGACTTAAATACCTAAAATAAAAAAAAATAGTTTAAAAATTTGCGACACAGGTGCCAATTATATAGGACAGACAATCGTCTTGTTAGTAAAAACATAAACGTAATGTTTGAAAACCCAGCTGTTGTTTTAACGCAAACACGTAACTCCGTATAATGCACTCAAGTACTTCTTAATAAAAATAGATTTAAAGCCACTTAAGTTCAAATTTGTTTTGTTTTTAGCTTCTTTGAATGTTTCTTCGTATGAAAAAGTCATTGACCCAGTCGAGATTTAAAAGGGGATAAAATAAAAATGGGTAAACCAAAACATAAAAGTTAGTAAATTTGCATAATTAGAAATATAACATAAAGGACTAATTTTAAAAGTTTATATATATACCGGGTAACACAGGATGTTGTTACCCCCACCATTTTTTGTAGTTTTTAAGAAAAGACTACTAAAAATTTTACAGTATTAATATAGTCAAATTTTGAATTTTCTCTCATTTATTACATTGCAAACTGAATCTAAGAAATTTATTTAACAAAATGGAATATGTTGCTATAAATATATTCTATATATATATATATATATATATATATATATATATATATATATATATATATATATATATATATATATATATATATATATATATATATATATATATATAATATGTATATTTATCTCTTTTAGTTTTCGCTTTACCCTGCAAGGTCAACGAAAGGGCCCGTACAACATTACGGCATGTTTTAAACCCAAAATTAGCTATTGACATTTAATTCCACCAAGTATCAAATATAGACGAAATATATATTATATATATACTAACTAATAACTTTTTTATTAGAGTTAACGAACTTTTTTCATTGTTTTTTATTATTTACGCTTAAAGTTGACGTTCTCTGTTGTATTTAAAATAATTGATTAGCTCTCTTACTAAAAAATTATTAAGTATCTTATTAATTTTTTTATTATCACTGCCTAACAATAATTTTTCAACTATGCCAGATTAGCTAAATAACTAAACACATAGGCAATGTTAGGAAAAGAGACAATTTGATGTGAATACCCGCATGTAAACATTTCGTATTGGATGAGTCACATACATCCTATGTTGTTGCTTTACTGGCCGATCTCTAAATACCTATTTGCTTAACCCGTATGCGTATCGATTACGAATCACCAATATACAAAGAGTCAAAATATACACAGCGATCCATTTTAATCATCCACAGAGATCCGATCATTTTGAACGGCAGGGCTTACCGATTGGTCAAGATCATTGCAGCCCCATCATTTGCACTGCGTGCATGTACCTTTCTAGTAATTATTGCTAATTATTGCTATTATCCAAGTCGAAAAAAATTGTATAAATATACAAACAGCAAAATATTAAATTTTAAAGTACAACACCAGTCAAATTTACCGTTAGTCTGTGTTTACGTACCAATTTTGAAATATATATATATTTTTTGTTTCTCGCGTTTTTACATTTACATTTATACCGGATTAGCTAAATAACATAACACATAAGAATATTTCGCCAAAATGGGCGGAAGAAGTAAATTATGATTGTAGCAATATTAAATTAGATCCCGACTATATACCATCAGATCATGACACTGATTTACATATCGAGGTCAACGAAAAAGATAAAGAAAATAGAGATAAAATTTAAAAAACAAAAAAATGTGGAATGGCAATTTCTTAAATGGTAAAAGTCGCTACAAATAGTCAAAAAGATTCTTTAGTCCAAGAATACACTACGTTAAAACATTCCAGCACCGAAACTCCTATAAACCATTATTTCAAATAATATATTTAATGTAATTTGTTTAAAATGTTTAATAAAATGTTCTTTCTGTAATTGTATGTATATACAGGCTGTGATAAATTCGAGAAATACCATTATGATCTCGGAAACAGTAAGAGATACAAGAATGGTTAAATTTGGGCAAAGTTGCGCATTTTTATGCTTAACAATGTTCCGTTTTAAAAATTTGCAACCGTTCCGGAATTATCCGGCAAAAACCGAAATTTTGCGAAACAGTTTTTATTGTTTTCTTGGTTTATTTAAAGAGATATTTTAAAACTAGTGACACTTTACCATTGCCACTTTTTCTGTTCTATACATCGATGTCACTAAATTTAAAATCCGACGTTTCGTCTTTAAGCGACCAACATAAACTTTGTTTTTTTTTTTAATGGGCGAAATATATGGTTTTAAACCCAATAAACTCGTATTTTAATTCTAAATACAACGATATATCACACTTTACATTTATGAGACGTTTCGAGCAAAAACCACCACCCATTACTTATCCCATTAAAAATTACGTTTTTATTCTAAACGATTTAAAAAAATTTATTTGAAGATAAGTATGCATCCATTTATTTCTATTACTACTTATTTTTATTTCCTTTAATAATTTGTTTATTCCTAATTTAACCAACAAGCTACGAGAATTAAGGTTATTTACATACATTTACTTATACGTAATAAAATAAGGCATTTAATTTAATCAAACGCCTCTATCAACTTTATCGCAGCCTGTTATGAAAAATGGATGCATACTAACCTTCAAATGAAAATTTTTCGAGTTTTTGGGGATAAATTGTTATTTGTATTGGCGAAATACTGAATGGTGATGGTCTTTCTATTCGAAACATCGCACAAATGTGAAGTGTGATATATCGTTGGTTTTAGAATTAAATTACGAGTTTACTAAGTTTAAAATTTAATATTCCGCCCATTTAAAAAACAAAGTTGATGATGGTAGCTCAAAGACAAAATGTCGGATCTTGAATAAAGTGACATCATTTTATAAAACAGAAAAAGTGGCAATGTTAATGTGTTTTTAGTTTTAAAATATTTTTTCAAATAAACCGAGAAAAAAATAAAAACTGTTTCGCAAAATTTCGGTTTTTGCCGGATAATTCCGGAACGGCTGTAAATTTTTAAAGTTTTAAAACAGAATATTGTTAAGCATAATAATGTGCAACTTTTCTCCAATTTAACCAACCCTGTATATTTTACCGTTTCCAAGATCCTAATGGTGTTCCTCGAATTTGTAACAGCCTGTATATGACAAAAATATAAAAATACAAATAATTTTATCAAAAAATTTAAAAAACTGTATTAAATGAAAATACAAAAAAAAAATTTGTACCATAATATATAATAAAGTTCTTGTCGTTCATGTATGATAAAAGAATAACCGGTCAAAATGACCGATGTGGTTAAGTTTTAGAAACGGCACTTCTGTGGTTAAAGGTTATAAACTTATTAGACAATAAAAACTTTGAGTTTAAGAAATGGTATGTATGTATGTATATTTATTAATACTGGTAATAAAATAAGTGTTTTTAAACAAACATTTCCTATTTAAAATTTCTAATGTATAAACAAAATAAAACTAAATCATTATTTAAAACCAATAAAGGTAAACCGGTAAAGCCGTTGATAAGTTGTAAACCAAAGAGTTTAAAGCTTTTAAGGTGATAACTTTGTATGTGTACGATCAACAAACTGAGAATTACTTCTTAGTTCGGTAAAATTTGCGTATAAAATATCAACTTCCTCGGTGGAGCTTCCGGAAACTTATGGTTTTAAAAGTTAAAATTACTTTTGTTCTAGTGCTATGGCCGTCTTTGCAAACTACTGACTAAACCTTTTTGCATCCTGCATGCAATTTTTTTTAACTAATTTTACTTTTAAAGGTAACTAGCACAATAAGTCTACAAGCTGATGAAATTACAAAAAAAGATATATATTGTAACAATCGCTCTGAGCAACTGTTTTCTAGATATTTGCCATTAGGGTATTTTAGTGCATCCCAAAAAAGTCTTAAAAAAGAGCGTATGAGTAACTACAACTGCCTCAATATAAACGAATTAATTTATGTATTTATTTATATACTTTTTGATTGCACTAAATCACTTAGATGATAATATTTTGGAAACGGTGGCTCAGAGCCATTACTACAAAGTACACCTTTATTGTGTTGAAAACATATGAGAAGTTACTGGTTTACTTTAATGGTACACACAGAGTAGCACAAAAAGTTGGGACGTTTTTAGAAAAAATGAAAGTATTGTAGGTGGCGTGCTCTAGCTAACACCTAAAAATTAACATTAGATAAAAATAGCTTATGTCAAGAAACCCCTAAATACCGAGTTTTATTACAATATTCAAAAGGAATTAAATAGTAATAAAATAATTTGAAAATTAAATATTATCAACTTAAAAAATAAAAAATCTAAGATGGCCGCCGAAACAAAATGGCTAATTACATAATATTTTTCACTACTACCTCAATATGGGTCATCAAATGAAAGGGCACGATTGGTAGAGTAAAGCCCAGTGACGGAAAATTCAAATCCAAGATGGCAGCCACCACAAAATACCAAATTACATATTTTCCACAACTAATCTAGAGTTAAAAAGTAGATTTTAACATTCGTGCGATATTATTCATTTTCTGTACTTTAAAAATATAAAATAATAAAAGTTTAAAAAATGAATAAACACCACCTCACGCAT
Organism: Listronotus bonariensis; assembly: GCA_014170235.1. Taxonomy (NCBI): domain Eukaryota; kingdom Metazoa; phylum Arthropoda; class Insecta; order Coleoptera; family Curculionidae; genus Listronotus; species Listronotus bonariensis. The sequence goes on along the minus strand of JACEGR010001958.1, from coordinate 14,074 downwards.
CATAAAACTTTTAATATAAGGAACATGGGTTTATTTAAAATATTCTTTTTAAAATCACTTTCTGATTCATACTTCTAAAGCATTTTATTCTAAAACACCATGCATAAAAAATAATAGTTAAACTTTTTCAGAACCTTTTAGGGACTCCTTGTAAAAAAAAATTTTATTTTGCTTAAAATTCTTTTTTCACTGTTAAATTTTATAATTTATAAATTCGGTAATAGTCATTTAAGTCAGAGTTATTACTCTAAAAAAACAGAAACAGCTAATTTTGGGCACTTCAGGTCATTTAAGGAAAAACGGTCGGACTCGTCTACTTTTGATTTTAGAAAAACCTTTTTTGCCATTATTAGCCCTCGGAACTGCAACCCTCTAGCAGGAATAAAACTCGACCCCAAAATCTTTAAAAGGGGGTCAAGTAATACCTTTAATTACAACTGCACTACAAAGTTTCAAGTCTCTACGATTATGTTCGTTTGTATGACAGCATATCAAAATGTTGTTTTTTTTTAATGTATAATATTAAGTTGTCTGTAAAAGTAAGCAAATGAGATATCAATGTATTATTTTATCTTAATAAATTTAGGAAGTGAGTTAAGTGATGTTTCATGTTGTATATTGTTTAAGCCTTATCAAACCACTTAGTTTAAAGAAGCTTGCTCCTACAGGTAATTTATATACATAACAAAAATCAAAATCAAAATTTTGAGAAGCTGTAATATTAATGAAAACAATAGCAGAGACTTCAAACTTGGCATGGTAGGAAAACCCAAGAGGGTGATTTCGGGTTTTCTACAGCGCGGCAGATGAGTATACCGGAGGATACTTTGTACCCTATTAAAAACCTCCAAGGATAAGACCCGTATACAGAGCCGATCGTAAAAAACAAAAATATATCCATCAACCATTTTCGAGGCGCTTTAGATTAAGATAGGGTGAGTTAACTACATGCCAAACAGTGTATATTCCACTAATCTGACAATTTAAGAGTGACGTAAAGAAAGCGGAGGGCTACAAAGTTGTAAACAAAAAACGTTATTTTAATATTCTCGAACGTGCTATTTTCGATTTTCACAATTAACAGTATTTTTTAACCATTTGTAAAAATACATAGCCGCTTTCCCCACTGATGAAAAGGTATATATTAAACAACATTTTTTTCCTCCAATTATCGAAGCTTTGAAACCCAATAGGTCTCTATGACGGTCGAGTAAATCCACATTTAGCATCCTGTGCTCCCTAGTTGTAATCAAAGTCTAGAAGCCTTTAAAATAAGTATCATTTAACTCCACTTTCTATTAAATATTTTGGGGTTAATTCCAAACTTTACTAAAGGGTTGCAGTGTAGGGAGTGGCAAAAAAATATTTCCCCTAAAATCAAAAATTGAGATGTCCGACGTTTTTTCCCTAAATAACCTGGAACGCCCAAAATTAGCTCTGTTTCGTTTTAAAATGGCTACCATGTATGTATATAATAAGTAGGTAAGCATAAAAAATATCAAAGATACGTCAAAATTGCCAAAGCACACAAATTATGATTGATATGGAACAATTTTTCCAACTATGCATAACCTTTTCATCTCTCGTTACGTTAGAAGTCATTGACCTGAACGTTATTGGATGGAAGTGCTTTGACTGCTTTAACTGCTTTACCGTGGTTGATGAAAATAGATCGATTTGAAACAGGTGGTGTTAACAACAGCTTTAACGAAATGTGAGAATTTGGGATTTGCAGAGCTTAGGACGCGTGATATATTTTAAATTAGATAAAAATGTCAGTATCACATCAGGAAGAAAGATTACGTGTGTTTGTTTGCGTCCTTTCCTTGATATTGTAAACCGAGTCAGCAAGGTGTATTTAGACTTTTAACATATGAAGACCACACATGAAAAACTATAAAAGTTCTTTTTTTGTACTAAATTATATACAGGCTATTTCCCAATCGCGGTAAGAGAAATTAAAGGGGCGTATTCCTAGAACCAATTCTATAAAAAAAAGTTTTTTATAACTTATTACTTATACGTTTTTTGACCTCAAGAACAATACAATTTCATGTTAAATTTATTAAAATATTTTGCAAATCGGACTTTTATTGTTTCTCTCGAACATAATAGATAGGTACCTAAGTTGTATTTTTAACAATAGCTTTCCTGAAAAACCCTGGCGTGCATATCGCGTGGTGTAACTTGCGCATGCTTGCGTTTTTTGACGATTGGTTTCACGTAAATTTAGTTTAGACCCAACCGCATTGGGAAACGGTCAATCCGTTGAATTCGGTAATTCTGTACTTTGCAGTTAGGAGTTGAGTTTAATTGTGGGTACTTCAGACCCCAGTGTGCAGTTAACGGTTGTTAAAATTTTAAGGTGATTTTTTTGTTGTTTGCTAGTATGGCAAGTTCTAACAAAGAAAATTATCGTCCACTGACGGATAAAGAATTAGAGTGGGAAGCTGAAAACCTGTGGGCGAACGAAGATGAACCTGAGACCAATGAAGATATTTTTGGGGACTCATCAGATGAAGACGAAAACTATATCCCAGAAGAACAGTCTGACACTGATAGTGACCAGAGTGAGGACGATGAAGAAGAACAAAGTACCTCGCAAAGAAATGTTGCCAGTATATTGGGGAAAAATGGGCATCGTTGGACCACACAGGCACCAGCACGCCAAGGACGTCCAAGACTAGATAACATTGTTTTACATTTGCCTGGCCCTAAAAAAGAAGCAAGAAATCTTGGCAGCCCTATTGAATCGTGGAATTTACTATTTACTGAAGATATTCTAAACATTATTGTGTTGCATACAAATCAAGAAATTTTTAGGAAATGTCAGAGTGGCTTGCCTCAGAGTTATAAAAAATCAACTAACACAATGGAAGTCAAAGCATTTATTGGTTTGCTGTATCTCGCTGGTGCATTACGAGTCTCAAATTGTAATTTAGATGAGCTTTGGTCAATTAAATATGGCAATGGATTATTTCGGGCAACCATGCCCCAGCAAAGATTTCAGTTTTTAGCTCTTTGTTTAAGATTTGACGATAAAGCAGACAGAAATGCTAGAAAATTAGTAGATAAGTTTACTCATATTCGTCAAATATGGGACATTTTTATAAATAACTGCAAGTCCTACTATACGCCGTATGAAAACTGCACCATTGATGAACAACTTGTCAGTTTTCGTGGAAAATGTCCATTCCGCATATACATGGCTAGCAAACCTGATAAATATGGAATGAAAATAATGATGATAAATGATTCGAAAACATTTTATATGCTTAATGCTATTCCATACGTTGGAAAAGTTGAGGTTGACAATAATGAGCCAGTGCCTACATATTATGTCAGAAAACTTTCTGAACCAATACACGGTACTCACCGTAACATCACAATTGATAACTGGTTCACATCAATACCTCTAGCTGAACAAATGCTAGAACAGTATCAGCTAACAATCCTTGGAACATTGCGAAAAAATAAAAGAGAAATACCTCCAAAGTTTACACAAAAAAAGAGGTGGGTACATCTTTATTTGCTTTCGATAGAAATAAAACCCTAGTTTCATATTCTCCAAAGGAAAATAAGGTGGTACTAGTTTTGTCAACTTTGCATCCTGATTCATCACTTAATGCTATAACTGGAAAGCCCAACCTTATACATTCTTACAACGAAACAAAGGGTGGTACAGACACATTTGATCAGATGTGTCACTCTTACACAACTTCTCGTAAAACCAGACGCTGGCCACTTAGAATATTTTTTAATATGTTGGATGCTAGCGGAATAAATGCAATGGTTTTATTTTCACTTGCAAATCCCCAGTGGAAAGAAGAAAGAAAAAACAATAGAAAAACATTTCTAAAAGAACTGTCAATGGAATTAATAAAACCGCAACTAAGCGAACGATTAAAAGTTACAAATTTGCAAACATCATTACGTATAAAAATAAGCGAAATATTAGAAGTCGAAGTACCTCAAAGAGATTATTTTGATGTGAATTTGCCTAAAAAGGTTAGATGTCACTTTTGTCCACGTGGAAAGGATCGAAAAACGAGTTTTGCTTGTTCAATGTGCCACAAACCATATTGTTTAGAACATCGAGCTCAACTATGTTGTGAGTGTCAAAACCAAAGTTAAAGTAACTGACTAAGAGTTATAGTTAGTTCTTTTGTTACAAAACTTATGTTTTATTTTAGTTTAAAAGTTCTTTTAAAAGATTAGTTTTATCTAATCAAAATAATTTTTAAAAAATTGGTCTTTTTTTTTATTTTCATGAGAAGATACAATAAAGAACATTTGTCATTTTTTTAACTTTTGTGTCACTTTATAGAAATGTTTTCTGAATAAACTTATATTTAAAAAAGACATTGTTTTTTGTATTGTTTTACACCCCATACACCATAAAATAACACTAAATAATATTTACTTAACGTGAAAAACACTTGGGGTTTCCAAGACCCCACTGTGCAGTATAAGTTATATAAAATAACTGTGCTTCCAAAGTTAAGGGATGGCTTTAGGACATATGTTTATATAAACTTTTTTTTCTTAAATAATCTAAGGATTAATACCCTGTATTTTTAGGCATCTGCAAATTACACCCTGTTTAGCCGGATTTTATACTATATTTAATACCAAAACCAATATTCCTACGACCTTTCCGAGGCTGGATAACCAATTTACATATTAATGTTAATGGATTAACAGATCAACATTCTAATAAGAAACCAATTTACCAACACCCTATTCTGTCTCTACCATTTAGTATGACATGGGCATTATTCAAAAGCTGATAACTAACCCAAGTACAATCTACCCATAGAAAACTTTTTTTTATGATGTTAACTCTTTTTATTAATTTTTAAGATATACTGAAAAACATTCATTACTTTTAAATTGGATTTTAAAACTAAATATTGTACCTACTTAAGTACATATTTCGTCACAAAGGTACAGGACTTTAGTTGCAATTATAAGTATTCCAGCTATTAGTAAAGATGGGAGTTGATGGGCTTTTGGAGAAATAAAACCCACCACAAACAAAGCTGTCAAAAACCCTCTAGCTTTTAAACTACAAAGGGATATTAAAAATAATGCATTTTAGTTGCCCTTGAATCTTAGTTAATAGACCACTAAACAAAAGGGTAAAATCGGATTCTTACATAACTTTTTAACTAAAATAGATGTAATTCTTTTGAAATATTAACCAGTGTGCGATTTTTTTAATTAAATACCTTGTATAATTGTTTAAAAAACATTTGTTTGGAGGTAACTGTACGCAGCGGGTAAGTGTACGCGGTGACGAAATAAACGAGAAGATAGTGGGGCATCGGGCCCATATTGTCTGGTCGTTAGTACGCTTGCGATCGCAAACAAAATCAGTCGTCGTTTAAGGTGTTGACGCTTCGTTTAAAAATTTAAGCGCCAATCTTTGAAATCAGGAGTTTTGTTAAAATATTTAGTCAATTTCCACTAGTGGTAGCTATTTCGGGATCATCACTATCAATGTAAGTATTTGTGTCTGATAAATTATTAGTATTAAAGTATCGTTTAAGGTATAAACCTTGGAAGAATTATTTTTAAAATATATTATTTCGGCATTGTTTTCTAAATATCGCATGTTGGGGTAAGTGTATGGGGTTAAGTGTTCGCACGCGTACACTTGCCCGTTGCGCACACTTAACCCAACGATCCTAATGCACTCTACAAATAATGTACTTTTTTGTTTCAGATGCCCCGAAGTTACCAAAGAAAAGACCAGACAAGAAGCTTGTTACACAAGCCCAAATTGATAAAGCCAAGCAACTTATGCAAGAAGGAATAAGCCAAAGGGCAGCCGCTGAGAAAGTAGGTATCTCCGAAGGGGCCTAAGAAAAAGACTTGCATTAAATAACGTCGCTACTTCACTAGGTCGTTTTAGACCGACTTTTACAGAGATGCAAGAAAACGAACTTTTCGAGTACTGTTTAACAATGGACAATATGTTTTATGGGATCACGATCCAAAATCTACGTCAGCTAGTTTACCAATACGCTGAACTTAATAAAATTCCAAATCGATTTGATAAAGTATGTAAAATGGCAGGGCGAGACTGGGTAGAAGGATTTTTAAAACGCCATGAAAGGCTACGTCTCCGTCAAACTACACCTACAAGTCTAGCTAGAGCAAGCGGTTTTAATAAGGTTCAGGTCGATAGGTTCTTTATTAATTTAAAAGAACTTTACGACAGATACAAATTCCAACCTAATCGTGTGTACAATATGGACGAGACGGGGATGAGTACGGTACCAAAGAAAACACCGAGAGTTGTGTCTGTTAAAGGCAAAAAGGTGGTAGGAAAGATTGTGTCTGGGGAGAGAGGAGTAACTGTGACGGCTGTGTGCTGCATGAGTGCCACAGGACATTTCATACCGCCAGCATTTATTTTCCCTAGAAAGAGGTTAAAGGGGGAGCTTTTTGATGGTGGTCCGACAGGATGTGTTGGAATGGCTTCTGATTCGGGATTTATAAACTCAGAGTTGTTTGTTCAATGGCTACATCATTTTAAAGATCATACACATCCATCTCAAGAGTTTCCTGTTTTATTGATTATTGATAACCATTCGTCCCATATCAGCTTGGAAGCTACCCTTTATTGCAGAACGCATGGAATTTCAGTTTTAACATTAGCACCTCATAGTAGCCATAAAATACAGCCATTGGATAGGAGTTTCTTTGGCCCACTTAAAGCTAAATACTCCATTGAATGTGACCGGTGGATGACTCAGCATCCAGGCAGGGCAATAACTCAGTATCAAGTAGCCGCTTTATTTAACCAGGCTTATCAACAGGTTGCCACAGTTGGCAATGCTGCAGCTGGATTTTCCGTTACTGGTATTTACCCATACAATGAAAACCTTTTCCAAGAGCATGACTTCGCTCCTTCCGCAGTCACGGATAGATTTATTGCTGACGTAAGCCATCCAGATGTTCAAGGACAAGAAATCACCCAAGCTGTAGGAGTAGAAATATTGGAACAAGAAGAACCTACCAATATTGCAACAATAGAACATACGCCAAAGACGGTTGCAGTCGAGCATATTTCCTTTACAACAATAAGCCCTTTACCTAAGGCAAATTTTGTTCAAAAAAGAAAAAGAAAAGGAATCAAATCCGAAATCATAACTTCAAGCCCTTTCAAAGATGATCTAGAAAGAAAAGAAGGAGAAATAAGAAGCAAGAAAAAAGTAAAGAAGGTAGTTTCCCTTCGGTCTCTATCTCCCCAGCCGGGACCTTCGAAACTTCCCATCTCTTCTCTTAAAAAGCAAAAACGAACAGATCAAGAAAAACAGTTCTCCTGTCCTCTTTGCAATGAAATATTTGTCGAGCCCCCCTTGAAGAGTGGATTCAGTGCGTAAAGTGTGAAGAATGGTGGCATGAACAATGCACCTCCTATGAAACAGGAGTCTTCCTATGTGACAATTGTCTTTAAAAATGTTGCGTTTACTTGCCCCTTTTTATGCGCATACTTACCCCCATTATGGGTTAAGTGTGCGCAAATGTGTTTTGTTCAAACTTTTATGAATAACTTAATGATTTATTAAATTACGTTTAATTATTTGTTATCTCCCTGTAAGTTACATCTAAAAACAATAAATGTTGTTAAATGAAATTCATAACTCTTCATTTTGTTTTATAATTTGATATGAAACGCAAAAGTGCGTTCACTTGCCCCGAACGATTTATTTTATTTATGAAAGCAGTAAACTATTAATATATAAGTCCATTACAAACCTTATAAAAAACTAGAATACATAAGAGTCAGTAGCGTAACTAGGCGTAGGCAGTCGCATAAGGCCTCGCGCCGGGATAGGCCTCTTGGTTAGGAGACCTTCTAGTTGAATGTCTGTACTTACCAAAAAATATATTTAAAACCAAAATAATCGCGGCACTTGATTTTTCTAAACTTCTTTAGCAGCCATTTTAGAATAAAATACCATTAGGATATATAATTGAAAAAGAATACAAATAAAGAAAAAGAGTAGACATTTCTTTTAAAATAAAAAGGTTAATGGTATTTTCGCTTAAACCGGAAGTAATTTTGACGTCACGATAATGACAGAAAATGGTAATTTATTAGTTTTTCTTAAAAACAACCAAAAAATTGGGAGGGGGTACCAACATCCTGTGTCACCCGGTATATACAGAAAGAGTTTTTTTCGATGTTTTTAGAGAAACTATTGCAGCTAGAGAAATGAAAAAACGAAAATAATTGTGGTTTTTAAAGCTTAGTTTAAATTACATTGCGTTTCATGCAAAAAAAATCATAGCTGAATAGATATTTTAAAAACCCGTTTTTTAAAAATTATTCTTTTTTAAAGTCAGTTAATATTAAAAATTAAAAAATAAGTGTAAATAGAAAACTTGTAGGTAATTATTATCTTATTATAAAAAGGTGAAATATCATATTTTTAATGTTGTAGTCCGTTTTTAAACTACGACATAAACTTTTTTTTAATGGAAATCATAGTTGGGTATGACATTGTTAAAAGGCATTTTTATAAGCTTTTTACCGATGTATAACAAGATATAATTAAAACAGAAAATAACGTAATTTTGGGCATAATAATTTTTAAATGTCTGTGTTTTAATAGTTGGTTGCAAAAAGTATTGTAGTATTGTTGAAAATTATTTTCTTTTTTGACAGCCTTTCCAATGAATATTTTAACTCTCATATGCTCGTGAGAGTCAGTTCACGTAACAATAATCATTTATGATTATAGGGTATAGGCGTTGTGTCCGAAAGGCAACAAATTTGGTTTTAAAAGATATACCAGAAGTATTAATGGTGGAATTTTCGATAATCTTTAAATAGTAATGTTTCTCTTTTTAACTTAGTTTAATTTAGGGCACTATTTTAATTATTGTAGTAAATTTAGTATTTGAACTGATTTTTTTATGTTAATTTTTAATTATTTTTTTATTTAACCCATCAAAAATACTATTATTGTCTCGTCAAATGTTTTAAAAAACTTTTAAAAATAAAAACATAAACACTTGTTTATTTTTAAGGAAGCGCTTTTAATTATTATTATAAACTTATAATTATGTTTTTTCTTTTTAATAATAAATTAAAAACATTTAAATTACTGTATAAGATGAAAAGAAAAGTAATTTTTAATAAAAACTATTTTAATTGTTAGGGCTAAATGATAAAAAAAACAATTTAAACATGATTATATCCAAAACTACTTTATTTTTTATTTTAAGAAAATCTTGGTATACATCGCTAAAAAGCTTATTATATATATATATATATATATATATATATATATATATATATATATATATATATATATATATATATATATATATATATATTTATATATTTTTAAATGTCATGGCTCACTATGGTTTTCATTTAAAAAAAAAATGCAAGTTTATATCGTAGCTCAAAAACCGACTACTGCATTAAATATCGAAGTATACCTTTTTACTAAGAAGATAGTTATCTAGAAAATTCCCATTTACTATTTTTTTAGTGTTTACGGAGCTATAAAGAAAATAACGTTTTTTGTAAAAACGTCTTTTTCTTTAAAATAACTAGTAAGCCGTGATTTTTTAAACAAAAGAAAACGTTCATTAAAACTAAACTTATTGTAAGTTTAAAAACTACAATTGTTTTCCCGTTAAACCATCTTTGTTGCTGCAGCGGTTTTAAAGATCTCTGTACTAAACGTCGAAAAAAACTTACCCTGTATTTATTTGCAAAGATACTACGATTTACTTTCTACTTGTGGCAGCTTCCAAAACAGGGAACATACTATAAAGACCAACATCACACTTAGGCGTCCCCTAGACGAACAATTATATGGCGCAATATTACGCATTGTGCAATAAAATTGATCGTCCAGGCCTAATATTGAAAATTGTCCAATGATTGAACGAAAGTTTAAGCGAGTTTAATGTGTCGGCAAGAAGAATACGTGCGTTCACGCTTGCAAAAATGGCATAAAAGAGAATGCAAAAGTTAAGGAAAAAGAGTTTATCGTCGAATAATGAAACTTTAAATCTTAAGTAGGTATTTTCAGTCGCTAGATACCGTAATGGTATTAAAAGCCGTTGGAAAGGTGGTATTGCCTTAACCATGTTTACCTATATTTTTTTTTTGCTTTATCGATGGCGTGATCAACTCTAATAGCTCTTGAAATAGTTCCAAATTTTTAAAGTCTGCTTCGATACTTAATATTAAAGTCTTTTAAGGGATTTTCTTGAGTGTATTTTTTCTTTTTTTGTACCAATCTTTTGACCAGCGACGTGTTCTTTAACGTTTAGACACAAGCAATAACACTACAGCCGCAGCTAAATCTTGTGCTGACATTTCACTTTATTTACGCACGATTAAACTATCCTCCGGCTGAATAAGAAAACATTGCACATTTCGTATTATTGGACAATTTAATTGACCGTCTAGATTCAAAGCGCAGTTCAATTATATTGCACACTTAAAGATATTGTGAAATGTTATTGTAGGTCTAGGGGCCGCCTTAGAACAAATCCTGTGTCCAAAACCTTTCCAGCCACAACGGGCTTAATGCATAGAGCTACATATTAGTGCAATTCGCCACAGTGAATCTTAGACTTAACTTTGCGAATAATAGACATATTACATGCTAAGTATAGTTAATGGGCTATTTCCCTTCTAAATTCCAAGTTAAAAACTTTACATTTACTTTGGAGGGCTTATAAATATTTCTCTTATTTGACTTTAGAAATCTTCGTTTGCGGAATTCATAAAGCAACTGTTAATAAAAATTACACCTGATACCAAAAAATAGATAAGTGGTAGTGGAAGCTCCCAGTGACACCGTATAGTATCATCTCAAGTTTATGTCGTTTTTTAAAGACTTAAATAATTTTTGGAGAACATTTGCTCCCCCACAAAGTTGTATTACTTCTTCGAAGTTTATAAAAGTACTTTGGAACACAAATATGTACAGTGGAGTTAAAAAAATTACTTCCACATATACGAATAAGGTTAGACGTAAACCACTAATATTGGTCAAAGCTAAAATGACTGCTCAAATTGTTCTTCTACCACTTATGGTAAAATAAGGGTTGCGATAGTGACATTTTAAAAAGTGATACCATTTGGGCGTTAATGGTTTAATAAAACTTCCATTTAGGTGTGCAATTTATTATCGATCTTTTTATAGAAAATATATTACGTTTCTGGGACTTACTACCAAAAGTGAGTATCAACTTACTTATTTTAAATGAAACACCTTATATATTATTACATTTTTGGTTTTTGCACAAGATTCTAAGTATATTTTTTGTATCATGTCCTATTTCTAAGTCTAAGCGTTCTTGACATATTTAAATTTATTTGTCAAAAACGGACGTTTGCAGGCCCAAAAATGTAAATATATTTTTTTAAACATTCATTAATTTATTTAAAATAAAAACCACTTTTGTTTTAATATTTGTAAGGCTTTATATTTTTATTTTATTTAGATTTAAGAATAGGGTTAGGTTTGTGAAAAGTTTTCCATTCCTAAAAGTTTAAGTTTTGGAAATATTTTTAATCAAATATTTTTATGTGGATAATTAGGCTTCAGAATAAAAATAAAGTTAATGTATTCTTAGTTGGCTATATTGAATAAGACAAAGAAATGCCAGTTCTGTATCTGTCATTCAACGCCATCATAGCCAACTAAGTATACAATGTAACTTAATTTTAAAACTGCAGAGTATTACTCATATAAAAATATTTGATTAAAAGTATCTCAAAAACCAAAACTTTGTTTTCACAAACTTACCTCTATTTTTAATGCTAAATAAAAACATATATATAAAATTTGCGGGTTTACATTTAAAAATATTTATTTTTGGTAGTTTTCTCAAATTCAAATTTAATATTATTCGTTAAATGCTCTGTATTAATAATTTTTTAAAACTTTATTAACACTTATATAAATTGGGTTCTAATAAACAAGAATTTTATTTCCAATTAAATAAAGGTAATTTTTTATAGAAAACTAAAATTACAAGATAATTTTTGTCTACAAACGTCATTTTTGACAAATAAATTTTAATCGCTTAAGCCGGAATCCCACGGTCACGGCGTGTGGAGTGGCATTTCTTGCGCCAAACTAGCCAGTTCACGCGCCGTTAAATAAAACCGGGCTGAACCCGAGCTCCTTTGACCGATAATCGCCGAGCCTGCCTTATTCAACGGCGCAAAACTGGCAAGTTTGGCGCGAGACCTGCCACTCCACGCGCCGTAGGATCCCGGCTTTAGACTTAGGTATAGGATATGATACACAAAATATGCTTAGAATCCCATGCAGAGCCTCAAAATATAATGATATATAGGGTGTTAAGTTAAAATAAGCAACATAATGAGCACTTCTGGTATAATAGGTAAAGTCCCAAAACCGTGAAATATTTGCCATATAAAGATCGATATCATTTAAAGCTTGTGCAAAAATTTAGAAAATGTATCTTTAGTAGTTTTTGAGATCTTCTAATAGGACACTTACCGTAAATTACCCTTTATTTGCTTCTTATATTTAAGGTTTTTTAATGTTGAAATACCAAAAGTAATTAACCTAAATTGTCAAACCCTATTAGAAATTATTTAATATTGGGCTTTGTAAATAATATTCATTAAGAAACTTTTTAAAAATTTAATCCCTCAAAGCGAAAAGCCTCAGCTTAAAGTTCAACTTATGTAATCAAACGGTTCTTAATAAAACCATTAGGAAGGCGGCTTCGAAGAAATGTTGACCAAGAAGATTTGATCCAAATTTCAGATTCCAAACCGATAGGGCCGCTGTTTGCTTAAGCCTCAAATATGCTTTATCTAAATTATTTTGTAAGAAAAATTTTAAATTGCAGAGAACTTCGAAATCCTTGCACAAAGTTATTGCCGCACAAATTTAATCAGTTTTCTTAGAGACACCCAATGATTAAGGTTTGTGATTTTTAATAGTTATGGGCTTTAAATTTCTTTAAAGTAAAATACTTATTAAATGTTGTAGTTTTTATTATTTACGCATATCCTTTATACTGGGTGTCGTGTGAACCTTGGTCAAAAAGTTAATTGTTTCCAAAATACAGTATGTCAAAGTGTTTATTTTAAATTTGTTTTTTTAAATTTGGATAAATGCACAACAATTACATTTTCTCGTAATCAAAATCAGTTTAATTATATTTATCGGTTAAAAAATACACCACTGAAAAAGTGGATCATACTCGGGATCTGGGAGTTGTTTTTGATTCTAAGCTAATTTTTGACCTGAATGTTGACCGCTATTGTTAATTCGGCTTTAAGAATGCTGGGTTATGTAATAAGAAAAATGCAGGCCATTTAGAAATATCAAGTCAATTATCTGTTTGTATAATTCTTTTGGTTTTAAGTAAAGTTAAATTTTGGCTGCACGTTATTTGGAGCCCTAGGCAAAAACACTTTTAGTGAGAGACTTGAAAGAATACGAAAATAAATTTTAAAATTTATTGCATTTAAAAACAAAAATTTTATCATTACCAATAATGATATCACTCTTGCACGAACTCATTTTCATCTTAGGTCACTGAGTGACTGCAGAGTTACTTATGACATTATATTTTTGTATAAAATTTTAAATAATCCTTGCATACAAATGCCCTTGCATACTACAAAAATATCATAATGTCCCACAAAGGTCTCTAAGGGTAAACGAATTGTTTTTCTTGCCATTTAGAAGCACAAGTACAGGTCAGAATTCGCCTCTCTGCAGAATAATAAGAAATAGTAATGTGTGTGCTGAACAAATAGATTATTTTTCAAATGTCATTATCATCAGATTAAAACTATATTAAAAATATGTAATTGCACAGAGCCGATTTCCGGCACTGTACCGTCTGTTTCTTTTTCTTTTAGTTTCATCATATCTGTAAGTATTAGCTTTAGTTTTATTACTTTGTAAACAATTCACTGATTTCTTTAATTATTATATAGCATAAGGATATGTTAAAATTCATGTAAATTAGTGGATACCCTAGTGGGTACTTTTTGTACCTGTTGTATCCCTGGACAGGAATAAATAAAAAT